>OX246747.1:1265573-1440553 GCA_945910005.1 Isoperla grammatica | reverse complement strand
TTGTCCATTTCGTCACATTTCGATAATTTCTATAGAAGTTACACCCTCCGTCGAAAAATAAGAATTATAGGTTGCATTCTTCAAGAGTATAATGAAAATGCATAAATTGAGTTTTTTCGTCGTTTTTGGTTAAAATATGCATAAAATATAAAAATTTGCTGATTTTAGTCTATCTACCACAAACTTCCAGTTTTAAGAGGAATCTTGCATACGGCTGGGATTCCTAAGGGTTTCAACCAAATTGCACAAATCGTTGTTTTAGAGCGTTTCAGGCTCCAAAAAGCACAATTTGTCCATTTCGTCACATTTCGCTAACTTCTATAGAAGTTACACCCTTCGTCGAAAAATAAGAATTATAGGTTTCATTCTTCAAGAGTATAATGAAAATGCATAAATTGAGTTTTTTCGTCGTTTTTGGTTAAAATATGCATAAAAAATAGAAATTGGCTGATTTCAGTCTATCTACCACAAACTTCCAGTTTTAAGAGGAATCTTGCATACGGCCGGGATTCCTAAAGGTTTCAACCAAAGTTGACAAATCGTTGTTTTAGAGCGTTTCAGGCTCCAATAAGCAAAATTTGTCCATTTCGTCACATTTCGATAACTTCTATAGAAGCTACATCCTCCGTCGAAAATAAGAATTATAGGTTGCATTCTTCAAGAGTATAATGAAAATGCATAAATTGAGTTTTTTCGTCGTTTTTGGTTAAAATATGCATAAAAAATAGAAATTGGCTGATTTCAGTCTATCTACCACAAACTTCCAGTTTTAAGAGGAATCTTGCATACGGCCGGGATTCCTAAGGGTTTCAACCAAAGTTGACAAATCGTTGTTTTAGAGCGTTTCAGGCTCCAATAAGCACAATTTGTCCACTTCGTCACATTTCGATAACTTCTATAGAAGTTACACCCTCCGTTGAAAAATAAGAATTATAGGCTGCATTCTTCAAGAGTATAATGAAAATGCATAAATTGAGTTTTTTCGTCGTTTTTGGTTAAAATATGCATAAAATATAGAAATTGGCTGATTTTAGTCTATCTACCACAAACTTCCAGTTTTAAGAGGAATCTTGCATACGGCTGGGATTCCTAAGGGTTTCAACCAAATTGCACAAATCGTTGTTTTAGAGCGTTTCAGGCTCCAATAAGCACAATTTGTCCATTTCGTCACATTTCGATAACTTCTATAGAAGTTACACCCTCCGTCGAAAAATAAGAATTATAGGTTGCATTCTTCAAGAGTATAATGAAAATGCATAAATTGAGTTTTTTCGTCGTTTTTGGTTAAAATATGCATAAAAAATAGAAATTGGCTGATTTCCGTCTATCTACCACAAACTTCCAGTTTTAAGAGGAATCTTGCATACGGCCGGGATTCCTAAGGGTTTCAACCAAAGTTGACAAATCGTTGTTTTAGAGCGTTTCAGGCTCAAATAAGCACAATTTGTCCATTTCGTCACATTTCGATAACTTCTATAGAAGTTACACCCTCCGTCGAAAAATAAGAATTATAGGTTGCATTCTTCAAGAGTATAATGAAAATGCATAAATTGAGTTTTTTCGTCGTTTTTGGTTAAAATATGCATAAAAAATAGAAATTGGCTGATTTCAGTCTATCTACCACAAACTTCCAGTTTTAAGAGGAATCTTGCATACGGCCGGGATTCCTAAGGGTTTCAACTTTCAACCAAAGTTGACAAATCGTTGTTTAAGAGCGTATCAGGCTCCAATAAGCACAAATTGTCCATTTCGTCACATTTCGATAACTTCTATAGAAGTTACACCCTCCGTTGAAAAATAAGAATTATAGGCTGCATTCTTCAAGAGTATAATGAAAATGCATAAATTGAGTTTTTTCGTCGTTTTTGGTTAAAATATGCATAAAATATAGAAATTGGCTGATTTTAGTCTATCTACCACAAACTTCCAGTTTTAAGAGGAATCTTGCATACGGCTGGGCTTCTAAGGGTTTCAACCAAATTGCACAAATCGTTGTTTTACAGCGTTTCAGGCTCCAATAAGCACAATTTGTTCATTTCGTCACATTTCGATAACTTCTATAGAAGTTACACCCTCCGTCGAAAAATAAGAATTATAGGTTGCATTCTTCAAGAGTATAATGAAAATGCATAAATTGAGTTTTTTCTTCGTTTTTGGTTAAAATATGCATAAAAAATAGAAATTGGCTGATTTCAGTCTATCTACCACAAACTTCCAGTTTTAAGAGGAATCTTGCATACGGCCGGGATTCCTAAGGGTTTCAACCAAAGTTGACAAATCGTTGTTTTAGAGCGTTTCAGGCTCCAATAAGCAAAATTTGTCCATTTCGTCACATTTCGATAACTTCTATAGAAGTTACACCCTCCGTCGAAAAATAAGAATTATAGGTTGCATTCTACAAGAGTATAATGAAAATGCATAAATTGAGTTTTTTCGTCGTTTTTGGTTAAAATATGCATAAAAAATTGATATTGGCTGATTTCAGTCTATCTACCACAAACTTCCAGTTTTAAGAGGAGTCTTGCATACGGCCGGGATTCCTAAGGGTTTCAACCAAAGTTGACAAATCGTTGTTTTAGAGCGTTTCAGGCTCCAATAAGCACAATTTGTCCATTTCGTCACATTTCGATAACTTCTATAGAAGTTACACCCTCCGTTGAAAAATAAGAATTATAGGCTGCATTCTTCAAGAGTATAATGAAAATGCATAAATTGAGTTTTTTCGTCGTTTTTGGTTAAAATATGCATAAAATATAGAAATTGGCTGATTTTAGTCTATCTACCACAAACTTCCAGTTTTAAGAGGAATCTTGCATACGGCTGGGATCCCTAAGGGTTTTAACCAAATTGCACAAATCGTTGTTTTAGAGCGTTTCAGGCTCCAATAAGCACAATTTGTCCATTTCGTCACATTTCGATAACTTCTATAGAAGTTACACCCTCCGTCGAAAAATAAGAATTATAGGTTGCATTCTTCAAGAGTATAATGAAAATGCATAAATTGAGTTTTTTCGTCGTTTTTGGTTAAAATATGCATAAAAAATAAAAATTGGCTGATTTCAGTCTATCTACCACAAACTTCCAGTTTTAAGAGGAATCTTGCATACGGCCGGGATTCCTAAGGGTTTCAACCAAAGATGACAAATCGTTGTTTTAGAGCGTTTCAGGCTCCAATAAGCACAATTTGTCCCTTTCGTCACCTTTCGATAACTACTTTAGAAGTTACACCAACCGTTGAAAAATAGTAATGTTAGTGTGCATTCTGAAAGAGTATTATGAAAATGCATAAATTGAGTTTTTTTGGCGTTTTTGGTTTAAATATGCATAAAATATAGAAATTGGCTGATTTTAGTCTATCTACCACAAACTTCCAGTTTTAAGAGGAATCTTGCATACGGCCGGGATTCCTAAGGGTTTCAACCAAAGTTGACAAATCGTTGTTTAAGAGCGTTTCAGGCTCCAATAAGCACAAATTGTCCATTTCGTCACATTTCGATAACTTCTATAAAAGTTACACCCTCTGTTGAAAAATAAGAATGATAGGCTGCATTCTTCAAGAGTATAATGAAAATGCATAAATTGAGTTTTTTCGTCGTTTTTGGTTAAAATATGCATAAAATATAGAAATTGGCTGATTTTAGTCTATCTACCACAAACTTCCAGTTTTAAGAGGAATCTTGCATACGGCTGGGATTCCTAAGGGTTTCAACCAAATTGCACAAATCGTTGTTTTAGAGCGTTTCAGGCTCCAATAAGCACAATTTGTCCATTTCGTCACATTTCGATAACTTCTATAGAAGGTACACCCTCCGTCGAAAAATAAGAATTATAGGTTGCATTCTTCAAGAGTATAATGAAAATGCATAAATTGAGTTTTTTCGTCGTTTTTGGTTAAAATATGCATAAAAAATAGAAATTGGCTGATTTCCGTCTATCTACCACAAACTTCCAGTTTTAAGATGAATCTTGCATACGGCCGGGATTCCTAAGGGTTTCAACCAAAGTTGACAAATCGTTGTTTTAGAGCGTTTCAGGCTCAAATAAGCACAATTTGTCCATTTCGTCACATTTCGATAACTTCTATAGAAGTTACACCCTCCGTCGAAAAATAAGAATTATAGGTTGCATTCTTCAAGAGTATAATGAAAATGCATAAATTGAGTTTTTTCGTCGTTTTTGGTTAAAATATGCATAAAAAATAGAAATTGGCTGATTTCAGTCTATCTACCACAAACTTCCAGTTTTAAGAAGAATCTTGCATACGGCCGGGATTCCTAAGGGTTTCAACCAAAGTTGACAAATCGTTGTTTTAGAGCGTTTCAGGCTCCAATAAGCAAAATTTGTCCATTTCGTAACATTTCGATAACTTCTACAGAAGTTACACCCTCCGTCGAAAAATAAGAATTATAGGTTGCATTCTTCAAGAGTATAATGAAAATGCATAAATTGAGTTTTATCGTCGTTTTTGGTTAAAATATGCATAAAAAATAGAAATTGGCTGATTTCAGTCTATCTACCACAAACTTCCAGTTTTAAGAGGAATCTTGCATACGGCCGGGATTCCTAAGGGTTTCAACCAAAGTTGACTTATCGTTGTTTTAGAGCGTTTCAGGCTCCAATAAGCACAATTTGTCCATTTCGTCACATTTCGATAACTTTAATAGAAGTTACACCCTCCGTTGAAAAATAAGAATTATAGGCTGCAATCTTCAAGAGTATAATGAAAATGCATAAATTGAGTTTTTTCGTCGTTTTTGGTTAAAATATGCATAAAATATAGAAATTGGCTGATTTTAGTCTATCTACCACAAACTTCCAGTTTTAAGAGGAATCTTGCATACGGCTGGGATTCCTAAGGGTTTCAACCAAATTGCACAAATCGTTGTTTTAGAGCGTTTCAGGCTCCAATAAGCACAATTTGTCCATTTCGTCACATTTCGATAACTTCAATAGAAGTTACACCCTCCGTTGAAAAATAAGAATTATAGGCTGCATTCTTCAAGAGTATAATGAAAATGCATAAATTTAGTTTTTTCGTCGTTTTTGGTTAAAATATGCATAAAATATAGAAATTGGCTGATTTTAGTCTATCTACCACAAACTTCCAGTTCTAAGAGGAATCTTGCATACGGCTGGGATTCCTAAGGGTTTCAACCAAATTGCACAAATCGTTGTTTAAGAGCGTTTCAGGCTCCAATAAGCACAATTTGTCCATTTCGTCACATTTCGATAACTTCTATAGAAGTGACACCCTCCGTCGAAAAATAAGAATTATAGGTTGCATTCTTAGAAAGTATAATGAAAATGCATAAATTGAGTTTTTTCGTCGTTTTTGGTTAAAATATGCATAAAAAATAGAAATTGGCTGATTTCAGTCTATCTACCACAAACTTCCAGTTTTAAGAGGAATCTTGCATACGGCCGGGATTCCTAAGGGTTTCAACCAAAGTTGACAAATCGTTGTTTTAGAGCGTTTCAGGCTCCAATAAGCACAATTTGTCCATTTCGTCACATTTCGATAACTACTTTAGAAGTTACACCAACCGTTGAAAAATAATAATGTTAGTGTGCATTCTGAAAGAGTATTATGAAAATGCATAAATTGAGTTTTTTGGTCGTTTTTGGTTAAAATATGCATAAAATATAGAAATTGGCTGATTTTAGTCTATCTACCACAAACTTCCAGTTTTAAGAGGAATCTTGCATACGGCCGGGATTCCTAAGGGTTTCAACCAAAGTTGACAAATCGTTGCAGTAGAGCATTTCAGGCTCCAATAAGCACAAATTGTCCTTTTCGTCACATTTCGATAACTTCTATAGAAGTTACACCCTCCGTTGAAAAATAAGAATTATAGGCTGCATTCCTCACGAGTATAATGATAATGCATAAATTTAGTTTTTTCGTCGTTTTTGGTTAAAATATGCATAAAATATAGAAATTGGCTGATTTTAGTCTATCTACCACAAACTTCCAGTTTTAAGAGGAATCTTGCATACGGCTGGGATTCCTAAGGGTTTCAACCAAATTGCACAAATCGTTGTTTTAGAGCGTTTCAGGCTCCAATAAGCACAACTTGTCCATTTCGTCACATTTCGATAACTTCTATAGAAGTTACACCCTCCGTCGAAAAATAAGAATTATAGGTTGCATTCTTCAAGAGTATAATGAAAATGCATAAATTGAGTTTTTTCGTCGTTTTTGGTTAAAATATGCATAAAAAATAGAAATTGGCTGATTTCAGTCTATCTACCACAAACTTCCAGTTTTAAGAGGAATCTTGCATACGGCCGGGATTCCTAAGGGTTTCAACCAAAGTTGAAAATCGTTGTTTTAGAGCGTTTCAGGCTCCAATAAGCACAATTTGTCCATTTCGTCACCTTTCGATAACTACTTTAGAAGTTACACCAACCGTTGAAAAATAATAATGTTAGTGTGCATTCTGAAAGAGTATTATGAAAATGCATAAATTGAGTTTTTTTGGCGTTATGGTTTAAATATGCATAAAATATAGAAATTGGCTGATTTTAGTCTATCTACCACAAACTTCCAGTTTTAAGAGGAATCTTGCATACGGCTGGGATTCCTAAGGGTTTCAACCAAATTGCACAAATCGTTGTTTTAGAGCGTTTCAGGCTCCAATAAGCACAATTTGTTCATTTCGTCACATTTCGATAACTTCTATAGAAGTTACACCCTCCGTCGAAAAATAAGAATTATAGGTTGCATTCTTCAAGAGTATAATGAAAATGCATAAATTGAGTTTTTTCGTCGTTTTTGGTTAAAATATGCATAAAAAATAGAAATTGGCTGATTTCAGTCTATCTACCACAAACTTCCAGTTTTAAGAGGAATCTTGCATACGGCCGGGATGCCTAAGGGTTTCAACCAAAGTTGACAAATCGTTGTTTTAGAGCGTTTCAGGCTCCAATAAGCAAAATTTGTCCATTTCGTCACATTTCGATAACTTCTATAGAAGTTACACCCTCCGTCGAAAAATAAGAATTAAAGGTTGCATTCTTCAAGAGTATAATGAAAATGCATAAATTGAGTTTTTTCGTCGTTTTTGGTTAAAATATGCATAAAAAATAGAAATTGGCTGATTTCAGTCTATCTACCACAAACTTCCAGTTTTAAGAGGAATCTTGCATACGGCCGGGATTCCTAAGGGTTTCAACCAAAGTTGACAAATCAATGTTTTAGAGCGTTTCAGGCTCCAATAAGCACAATTTGTCTATTTCGTCACATTTCGATAACTTCTATAGAAGTTACACCCTCCGTTGAAAAATAAGAACTATAGCCTGCATTCTTCAAGAGTATAATGAAAATGCATAAATTGAGTTTTTTCGTCGTTTTTGGTTAAAATATGCATAAAATATAGAAATTGGCTGATTTTAGTCTATCTACCACAAACTTCCAGTTTTAAGAGGAATCTTGCATACGGCTGGGATTCCTAAGGGTTTCAACCAAATTGCACAAATCGTTGTTTTAGAGCGTTTCAGGCTCCAATAAGCACAATTTGTCCATTTCGTCACATTTCGATAACTTCTATAGAAGTGACACCCTCCGTCGAAAAATAAGAATTATAGGTTGCATTCTTCAAGAGTATAATGAAAATGCATAAATTGAGCTTTTTCGTCGTTTTTGGTTAAAATATGCATAAAAAATAGAAATTGGCTGATTTCAGTCTATCTACCACAAACTTCCAGTTTTAAGAGGAATCTTGCATACGGCCGGGATTCCTAAGGGTTTCAACCAAAGTTGACAAATCGTTGTTTTAGAGCGTTTCAGGCTCCAATAAGCACAATTTGTCCATTTCGTCACCTTTCGATAACTACTTTAGAAGTTACACCAACCGTTGAAAAATATTAATGTTAGTGTGCATTCTGAAAGAGTATTATGAAAATGCATAAATTGAGTTTTTTTGGCGTTTTTGGTTTAAATATGCATAAAATATAGAAATTGGCTGATTTTAGTCTATCTACCACAAACTTCCAGTTTTAAGAGGAATCTTGCATACGGCCGGGATTCCTAAGGGTTTCAACCAAAGTTGACAAATCGTTGTTTTAGAGCGTTTCAGGCTCCAATAAGCACAAATTGTCCATTTCGTCACATTTCGATAACTTCTATAGAAGTTACACCCTCCGTTGAAAAATAAGAATTATAGGCTGCATTCTTCAAGAGTATAATGAAAATGCATAAATTGAGTTTTTTCGTCGTTTTTGGTTAAAATATGCATAAAATATAGAAATTGGCTGATTTTAGTCTATCTACCACAAACTTCCAGTTTTAAGAGGAATCTTGCATACGGCTGGGATTCCTAAGGGTTTCAACCAAATTGCACAAATCGTTGTTTAAGAGCGTTTCAGGCTCCAATAAGCACAATTTGTCCATTTCGTCACATTTCGAGAACTTCTATAGAAGTTACACCCTCCGTCGAAAATTAAGAATTATAGGTTGCATTCTTCAAGAATATAATGAAAATGCATAAATTGAGTTTTTTCGTCGTTTTTGGTTAAAATATGCATAAAAAATAGAAATTAGCTGATTTCAGTCTATCTACCACAAACTTCCAGTTTTAAGAAGAATCTTGCATACGGCCGGGATTCCTAAGGGTTTCAACCAAAGTTGACAAATCGTTGTTTTAGAGCGTTTCAGGGTCCAATAAGCAAAATTTGTCCATTTCGTCACATTTCGATAACTTCTACAGAAGTTACACCCTCCGTCGAAAAATAAGAATTATAGGTTGCATTCTTCAAGAGTATAATGAAAATGCATAAATTGAGTTTTATCGTCGTTTTTGGTTAAAATATGCATAAAATATAGAAATTGGCTGATTTTAGTCTATCTACCACAAACTTCCAGTTTTAAGAGGAATCTTGCATACGGCTGGGATTCCTAAGGGTTTCAACCAAATTGCACAAATCGTTGTTTTAGAGCGTTTCAGGCTCCAATAAGCACAATTTGTCCATTTCGTCACATTTCGATAACTTCAATAGAAGTTACACCCTCCGTTGAAAAATAAGAATTATAGGCTGCATTCTTCAAGAGTATAATGAAAATGCATAAATTGAGTTTTTTCGTCGTTTTTGGTTAAAATATGCATAAAATATAGAAATTGGCTGATTTTAGTCTATCTACCACAAACTTCCAGTTCTAAGAGGAATCTTGCATACGGCTGGGATTCCTAAGGGTTTCAACCAAATTGCACAAATCGTTGTTTTAGAGCGTTTCAGGCTCCAATAAGCACAATTTGTCCATTTCGTCACATTTCGATAACTTCTATAGAAGTGACACCCTCCGTCGAAAAATAAGAATTATAGGTTGCATTCTTAGAAAGTATAATGAAAATGCATAAATTTAGTTTTTTGGTCGTTTTTGGTTAAAATATGCATAAAATATAGAAATTGGCTGATTTCAGTCTATCTACCACAAACTTCGAGTTTTAAGAGGAATCTTGCATACAGCTGGGATTCCTAAGTGTTTCAACCAAAGTTGACAAATCGTTGTTTAAGAGCGATTCAGGCTCCAATAAGCACAATTTGTCCATTTCGTCACATTTCGATAACTTCTATAGAAGTAAACCACCCCGTTGAAAAATAAGAATTATAGTTTTTATTCTTTAAGAGTATTATGAAAATGCATAAATTAGGATTTTTGGTCGTTTTTGGTTAAAATATGCATAAAATATAGAAATTGGCTGATTTTAGTCTATCTACTACAAACTTCGTGTTTTAAGAGGAATCTTGCATACGGCTGGGATTCCTAAGGGTTTCAACCAAAGTTGACAAATCGTTGTTTTAGAGCGTTTCAGGCTCCAATAAGCACAATTTGTCCATTTCGTCACATTTCGATAACTACTTTAGAAGTTACAACAACCGTTGAAAAATTATAATGTTAGTGTGCATTCTGAAAGAGTGTTATGAAAAGTATTATGAAGAGTATTATGAAAATGCATAAATTGAGTTTTTTCGTCGTTTTTGGTTAAAATATGCATAAAATATAGAAATTGGCTGATTTTAGTCTATCTACCACAAACTTCCAGTTTTAAGAGGAATCTTGCATACGGCTGGGATTCCTAAGGGTTTCAACCAAATTGCACAAATCGTTGTTTTAGAGCGTTTCTGGCTCCAATAAGCACAATTTGTCCATTTCGTCACATTTCGATAACTTCTATAGAAGTTACACCCTCCGTTAAAAAATAAGAATTATAGGTTGCATTCTTCAAGAGTATAATGAAAATGCATAAATTGAGTTTTTTCGTCGTTTTTGGTTCAAATATGCATAAAAAATAGAAATTGGCTGATTTCAGTCTATCTACCACAAACTTCCCGTTTTAAGAGGAATCTTGCATACGGCTGGGATTCCTAAGGGTTACAACCAAATTGCACAAATCGTTGTTTTAGAGCGTTTCAGGCTCCAATAAGCACAATTTGTCCATTTCGTCACATTTCGATAACTTCTCTAGAAGTTACACCCTCCGTTGAAAAATAAGAATTATAGTTTTTATTCTTCAAGAGTATTATGAAAATGCATAAAATGAGGTTTTAAGTCGTTTTTGGTTAAAATATGCATAAAATATAGAAATTGGCTGATTTTAGTCTATCTACCACAAACTTCCAGTTTTAAGAGGAATCTTGCATACGGCTGGGATTCCTAAGGGTTACAACCAAATTGCACAAATCGTTGTTTTAGAGCGTTTCAGGCTCCAATAAGCACAAAATGTCCATTTCGTCAAATTTCGATAACTTCTATAGAAGTTACACCCTCCGTTGAAAAATAAGAATTATAGGTTGCATTCTTCAAGAGTATAATGAAAATGCATAAATTGAGTTTTTTCGTCGTTTTTGGTTAAAATATGCATAAAAAATAGAAATTGGCTGATTTCAGTCTATCTACCACAAACTTCCAGTTTTAAGAGGAATCTTGCATACGGCTGGGATTCCTAAGGGTTTCAACCAAAGTTGACAAATCGTTGTTTTACAGCGTTTTAGGCTCCAATAAGCACAATTTGTCCATTTCGTCACATTTCGATAACTACTTTAGAAGTTACACCAACCGTTGAAAAAGAATAGTGTTAGTGTGCATTCTGAAAGAGTATTATGTAAATGCATAAATTGAGTTTTTTGGTCGTTTTTGGTTAAAATATGCATAAAATATAGAAATTGGCTAATTTCAGTCTATCTACCACAAACTTCGAGTTTTAAGAGGAATCTTGCATACAGCTGGGATTCCTAAGTGTTTCAAACAAAGTTGACAAATCGTTGTTTTAGAGCGATTCAGGCTCCAATAAGCACAATTTGTCCCTTTCGTCACACTTCGATAACTTCTATAGCAGAAACATCCTCCGTTGAAAAATAAGAATTATAGTTTTTATTCTTTAAGAGTATTATGAAAATGCATAAATTGAGGTTTTTGGTCGTTTTTGGTTAAAATATGCATAAAATATAGAAATTGGCTGATTTTAGTCTATCTACCACAAACTTCGAGTTTTAAGAGGAATCTTGCATACAGCTGGGATTCCTAAGTATTTCAACCAAAGTTGACAAATCGTTGTTTTAGAGCGTTTCAGGCTCCAATAAGCACAATTTGTCCATTTCGTCACATTTTGATAACTTCTATAGAAGTTACACCCTCCGTTGAAAAATAAGAATTATAGTTACTATTCTTTAAGAGTATTATGAAAATGCATAAATTGAGGTTTTTGGTCGTTTTTGGTTAAAATATACATAAATTATAGAATTTGGCTGATTTCAGTCTATCTACCACAAACCTACAGTTTTTAAGAGGAATCTTGCATACGGCTGGGATTCCTAAGGGTTTCAACCAAAGTTGACAAATCGTTGTTTTAGAGCGTTTTAGGCTCCAAAGAGCACAATTTGTCCATTTCGTCACATTACGATAACTTCTTTAGAAGTTACACCCTCCGTTGAAAAATAAGAAATATAGTTTGCATTCTTCAAGAGTATTATGAAAATGCATAAATTGAGTTTTGTCGTCGTTTTTGGTTAAAATATGCATAAAATATAGAAATTGGCTGATTTTAGTCTAACTACCACAAACTTCCGGTTTTAAGAGGAATCTTGCATACAGCTGGGTTTCTTAAGTGTTTCAACCAAAGTTGACAAATCATTGTTTAAGAGCGTTTCAGGCTCCAATAAGCACAAATTGTTCATTTCGTCACAATATTTCGATAACTTCTATAGAAGTTACACCCTCCGTTGAAAAATAAGAATTATAGGTTGCATTCTTCAAGAGTATTATGAAAATGCATAAATTGATTTTTTTGGTCGTTTTTGGTTAAAATATGCATAAAATATAGAAATTGGCTGATTTTAGTCTATCTACCACCAACTTCCAGTTTTAAGAGGAATCTTGCATACGGCTGGGATTCCTAAGGGTTTCAACCAAATTGCACAAATCGTTGTTTTAGAGCGTTTCAGGCTCCAATAAGCACAATTTGTCCATTTCGTTACATTTCGATAACTTCTTTAGAAGTTACACCCTCCGTTGAAAAATAAGAATTATAGTTTTTATTCTTCAAGAGTATTATGAAAATGCATAAAATGAGGTTTTAAGTCGTTTTTGGTTAAAATATGCATTAAATATAGAAATTGGCTGGTTTCAGTCTATCTACCACAAACTTCCAGTTTTAAGAGGAATCTTGCATACGGCTGGGATTCCTAAGGGTTTCAACCAAATTGCACAAGTCGTTGTTTTAGAGCGTTTCAGGCTCCAATAAGCACAATTTGTCCATTTCGTCACATTTCGATACTTTCTATAGAAGTTACACCCTCCGTTGAAAAATAAAAATTATAGGTTGCATTCTTCAAGAGTATAATGAAAATGCATAAACTGAGTTTTTTCGTCGTTTTTGGTAAAAATATGCATAAAAAATAGAAATTGGCTGATTTCAGTCTATCTACCACAAACTTCCAGTTTTAAGAGGAATCTTGCATACGGCTGGGATTCCTAAGGGTTTCAACCAATGTTGACAAATCGTTGTTTTACAGCGTTTCAGGCTCCAATAAGCACAATTTGTCCATTTCGTCACATTTTGATAACTACTTAGAAGTTACACCAACCGTTGAAAAATAATAATGTTAGTGTGCATTCTGAAAGAGTATTATGAAAATGCATAAATTGAGTTTTTTGGTCGTTTTTGGTTAAAATATGCATAAAATATAGAAATTGGCTGATTTCAGTCTATCTACCACAAACTTCGAGTTTAAGAGGAATCTTTCATACAGCTGGGATTCCTAAGTGTTTTTAACAAAGTTGACAAATCGTTGTTTTAGAGCGATTCAGGCTCCAATAAGCACAATTTGTCCATTTCGTCACATTTCGATAACTTCTATAGAAGTAACACCCTCCGTTGAAAAATAAGAATTATAGTTTTTATTCTTCAAGAGTATTATGAAAATGCATTATTGAGGTTTTTGGTCGTTTTTGGTTAAAATAAACATAAAATATAGAAATTGGCTGATTTCAGTCTATCTACCACAAACTTCGAGTTTTAAGAGGGAATCTTGCATACAGCTGGGATTACTAAGTGTTTCAACAAAGTTGACAAATCGTTGTTTTAGAGCGATTCAGGCTCCAATAAGCACAATTTGTCCATTTCGTCACATTTCGATAACTTCTATAGAAGTTACACCCTCCATTGAAAAATAAGAATTATTGTTTTTATTCTTCAAGAGTATTATGAAAATGCATAAATTGAGGTTTTTGTTCGTTTTTGGTTAAAATATGGATAAATAATAGAAATTGGCTGATTTCAGTCTATCTGCCACAAACTTCAAGTTTTAAGAGGAATCTTGCCTACGGCTGGGATTCCTAAGGGTTTTCAACCAAAGTTGACAAATCGTTGTTTTAGAGCGTTTCAAGCTCCAATAAGCACAATTTGTCCATTTCGTAACATTTCGAGAACTACTTTAGAAGTTACACCCACCGTTGAAAAATAAGTATTATAAGCTGCATTCTTCAAGACTATTATGAAAATGCATAAATTGAGGTTTTTGGTCGTTTTTGGTAAAAATATACATAAATTATAGAAATTGGCTAATTTCAATCTATATACCACAAACTCCAGTTTTAAGAGGAATCTTGCATACGGCTGGGATTCCTAAGGGTTTCAACCAAAGTTGACAAATCGTTGTTTTAGAGCGTTTCAGGTTCAATTAAGCACAATTTGTCCATTTCGTCACATTTCGATAACTTCTTTAGAAGTTACACCCTCCGTTGAAAAATAAGAATTATAGTTTTTATTCTTCAAGAGTATTATGAAAATGCATAAAATGAGGTTTTAAGTCGTTTTTGGTTAAAATATGCATAAAATATAGAAATTGGCTGATTTGAGTCTATCTACCACAAACTTCCAGTTTTAAGAGGAATCTTGCATACGGCTGGGATTCCTAAGGGTTTCAACCAAATTGCACAAATCGTTGTTTTAGAGCGTTTCAGGCTACAATAAGCACAATTTGTCCATTTCGTCACATTTCGATAACTTCTTTAGAAGTTTACACCCTCCGATGAAAAATAAGAATTATAGGTTGCATTCTTCAAGAGTATTATAAAATGCATAAATTGAGTTTTTTGGTCGTTTTTGGTTAAAATATGCATAAAATATAGAAATTGGACTGATTTTAGTCTATCTACCACAAACTTCGAGTTTAAGAGGAATCTTGCATACAGCTGGGATTCCTAAGTGTTTCAACCAAAGTTGACAAATCGTTGTTTTAGAGCGATTCAGGCTCAATAAGCACAATTTGTCCATTTCGTCACATTTCGTTTACTTCTATAGAAGTAAACCCCTCCGTTGAAAAATAAGAATTATAGTTTTTATTCTTCAAAGAGTATTATGAAAATGCATAAATGAGGTTTTAAGTCGTTTTTGGTTAAAATATGCATTAGATATAGAAATTGGCTGGTTTCAGTCTATCTACCACAAACTTCCAGTTTTAAGAGGAATCTTGCATACGGCTGGGATTCCTAAGGGTTTCAACCAAATTGCACAAATCGTTGTTTTAGGAGCGTTTCAGGCTCCAATAAGCACAATTTGTCCATTTCGTCACATTTCGATACTTTCTATAGAAGTTACACCCTCCGTTGAAAAATGAAAATTATAGGTTGCATTCTTCAAGAGTATAATGAAAATGCATAAACTGAGTTTTTTCGTCGTTTTTGGTAAAAATATGCATAAAAAATAGAAATTGGCTGATTTCAGTCTATCTACCACAAACTTCCAGTTTTAAGAGGAATCTTGCATTCGGCTGGGATTCCTAAGGGTCGCAACCAATGTTGACAAATCGTTGTTTTACAGCGTTTCAGGCTCCAATAAGCACAATTTGTCCATTTCGTCACATTTCGATAACTACTTTAGAAGTTACACCAACCGTTGAAAAATAATAATGTTAGTGTGCATTCTGAAAGAGTATTATGAAAATGCATAAATTGAGTTTTTTTGTCGTTTTTGGTTAAAATATGCATAAAATATAGAAATTGGCTGATTTCAGTTTATCTACCACAAAATTCGAGTTTTAAGAGGAATCTTGCATACAGCTGGGATTCCTAAGTGTTTCAACCAAAGTTGACAAATCGTTGTTTTAGAGCGATTCATGCTCCAATAAGCACAATTTGTCCATTTCGTCACATTTCGATAACTTCTATAGAAGTAACACCCTCCGTTGAAAAATAAGAATTATAGTTTATATTCTTCTAGAGTATTATGAAAATGCATAAATTGAGGTTTTTGGTCGTTTTTGGTTAAAATATGCATAAAATATAGAAATTGGCTGATTTTAGTCTATCTACCACAAACTTCGAGTTTTAAGAGGAATCTTGCATACAGCTGGGATTCCTAAGTGTTTCAACCAAAGTTGACAAATCGTTGTTCTAGAGCGTTTCAGGCTCCAATAAGCACAATTTGTCCATTTCGTCACATATTGATAACTTCTGTAGAAGTTACACCCTCCGTTGAAAAATAAGAATTATAGTTTTTATTCTTCAAGAGTATTATGAAAATGCATAAATTGAGGTTTTTGGTCGTTTTTGGTTAAAATATACATAAATTATAGAAATTGGCTGATTTCAGTATATCTACCACAAACTTCCAAATTTAAGAAGAATCTTGCATACGGCTGGGATTCCTAAGGGTTTCAACCAAAGTTGACAAATCGTTGTTTTAGAGCGTTTAAGGCTCCAACGAGCACAATTTGTCTATTTCGTCACATTACGATAACTTCTTGAGAAGTTATACCCTCCGTTGAAAAATAAGAAATATAGTTTGCATTCTTCAAGAGTATTATGAAAATGCATAAATTGAGTTTTTTCGTCGGTTTTGGTTAAAATATGCATAAAATATAGAAATTGGCTGATTTCAGTCTATCTACCACATACTTCTTGTTTTAAGAGGAATCTTGCATACAGCTGGGATTCCTAAGTGTTTCAACCAAAGTTGACAAATCGTTGTTTTAGAGCGATTCAGGCTCCAATAAGCACAATTTGTCCATTTTGTCACATTTCGTTTACTTCTATAGAAGTAAACCCTCCGTTGAAAAATAAGAATTATAGT
Organism: Isoperla grammatica; assembly: GCA_945910005.1. Lineage (NCBI taxonomy): Eukaryota > Metazoa > Arthropoda > Insecta > Plecoptera > Perlodidae > Isoperla > Isoperla grammatica. The sequence goes on along the minus strand of OX246747.1, from coordinate 1,423,982 downwards.
TTTTATTCTTCAAGAGTATTATGAAAATGCATAAAATGAGGTTTTAAGTCGTTTTTGGTTAAAATATGCATTAGATATAGAAATTGGCTGGTTTCAGTCTATCTACCACAAACTTCCAGTTTTAAGAGGAATCTTGCATACGGCTGGGATTCCTAAGGGTTTCAACCAAATTGCACAAATCGTTGTTTTAGAGCGTTTCAGGCTCCAATAAGCACAATTTGTCCATTTCGTCACATTTCGATACTTTCTATAGAAGTTACACCCTCCGTTGAAAAATAAAAATTATAGGTTGCATTCTTCAAGAGTATAATGAAAATGCATAAACTGAGTTTTTTCGTCGTTTTTGGTAAAAATATGCATAAAAAATAGAAATTGGCTGATTTCAGTCTATCTACCACAAACTTCCAGTTTTAAGAGGAATCTTGCATACGGCTGGGATTCCTAAGGGTCTCAACCAATGTTGACAAATCGTTGTTTTACAGCGTTTCAGGCTCCAATAAGCACAATTTGTCCATTTCGTCACATTTCGATAACTACTTTAGAAGTTACACCAACCGTTGAAAAATAATAATGTTAGTGTGCATTCTGAAAGAGTATTATGAAAATGCATAAATTGAGTTTTTTTGTCGTTTTTGGTTAAAATATGCATAAAATATAGAAATTGGCTGATTTCAGTCTATCTACCACAAACTTCGAGTTTTAAGAGGAATCTTGCATACAGCTAGGATTCCTAAGTGTTTTTAACAAAGTTGACAAAACGTTGTTTTAGAGCGATTCAGGCTCCAATAAGCACAATTTGTCCATTTCGTCACATTTCGATAACTTCTATAGAAGTAACACCCTCCGTTGAAAAATAAGAATTATAGTTTTTATTCTTCAAGAGTATTATGAAAATGCATTAATTGAGGTTTTTGGTCGTTTTTGGTTAAAATAAACATAAAATATAGAAATTGGCTGATTTCAGTCTATCTACCACAAACTTCGAGTTTTAAGAGGAATCTTGCATACAGCTGGGATTCCTAAGTGTTTCAACCAAAGTTGACAAATCGTTGTTTTAGAGCGATTCAGGCTCCAATAAGCACAATTTGTCCATTTCGTCACATTTCGATAACTTCTATAGAAGTTACACCCTCCATTGAAAAATAAGAATTATAGTTTTTATTCTTCAAGAGTATTATGAAAATGCATAAATTGAGGTTTTTGTTCGTTTTTGGTTAAAAATATGGATAAAATATAGAAATTGGCTGATTTCAGTCTATCTGCCACAAACTTCAAGTTTTAAGAGGAATCTTGCCTACGGCTGGGATTCCTAAGGGTTTCAACCAAAGTTGACAAATCGTTGTTTTAGAGCGTTTCAAGCTCCAATAAGCACAATTTGTCCATTTTGTCACATTTCGTTTACTTCTATAGAAGTAAACCCTCCGTTGAAAAATAAGAATTATAGTTTTTATTCTTCAAGAGTATTATGAAAATGCATAAAATGAGGTTTTAAGTCGTTTTTGGTTAAAATATGCATTAGATATAGAAATTGGCTGGTTTCAGTCTATCTACCACAAACTTCCAGTTTTAAGAGGAATCTTGCATACGGCTGGGATTCCTAAGGGTTTCAACCAAATTGCACAAATCGTTGTTTTAGAGCGTTTCAGGCTCCAATAAGCACAATTTGTCCATTTCGTCACATTTCGATACTTTCTATAGAAGTTACACCCTCCGTTGAAAAATAAAAATTATAGGTTGCATTCTTCAAGAGTATAATGAAAATGCATAAACTGAGTTTTTTCGTCGTTTTTGGTAAAAATATGCATAAAAAATAGAAATTGGCTGATTTCAGTCTATCTACCACAAACTTCCAGTTTTAAGAGGAATCTTGCATACGGCTGGGATTCCTAAGGGTCTCAACCAATGTTGACAAATCGTTGTTTTACAGCGTTTTAGGCTCCAATAAGCACAATTTGTCCATTTCGTCACATTTCGATAACTACTTTAGAAGTTACACCAACCGTTGAAAAATAATAATGTTAGTGTGCATTCTGAAAGAGTATTATGAAAATGCATAAATTGAGTTTTTTTGTCGTTTTTGGTTAAAATATGCATAAAATATAGAAATTGGCTGATTTCAGTCTATCTACCACAAACTTCGAGTTTTAAGAGGAATCTTGCATACAGCTAGGATTCCTAAGTGTTTTTAACAAAGTTGACAAAACGTTGTTTTAGAGCGATTCAGGCTCCAATAAGCACAATTTGTCCATTTCGTCACATTTCGATAACTTCTATAGAAGTAACACCCTCCGTTGAAAAATAAGAATTATAGTTTTTATTCTTCAAGAGTATTATGAAAATGCATTAATTGAGGTTTTTGGTCGTTTTTGGTTAAAATAAACATAAAATATAGAAATTGGCTGATTTTAGTCTATCTACCACAAACTTCGAGTTTTAAGAGGAATCTTGCATACAGCTGGGATTCCTAAGTGTTTCAACCAAAGTTGACTAATCGTTGTTCTAGAGCGTTTTAGGCTCCAATAAGCACAATTTGTCCATTTCGTCACATATTGATAACTTCTATAGAAGTTACACTCTCCGTTAAAAAATAAGAATTATAGTTTTTATTCTTCAAGAGTATTATGAAAATGCATTATTTGAGGTTTTTGGTCGTTTTTGGTTAAAATATACATAAATTATAGAAATTGGCTGATTTCAGTCTATCTACCACAAACTTCCAGTTTTTAAGAAGAATCTTGCATACGGCTGGGATTCCTAAGGGTTTCAACCAAAGTTGACAAATCGTTGTTTTAGAGCGTTTTAGGCTCCAACGAGCACAATTTGTCCATTTCGTCACATTACGATAACTTCATTAGAAGTTACACCCTCCGTTGAAAAATAAGAAATATAGTTTGCATTCTGAAAGAGTATTATGAAAATGCATAAATTGAGTTTTTTGGTCGTTTTTGGTTAAAATATGCTTAAAATATAGAAATTGGCTGATTTTAGTCCATCTACCACAAACTTCCAGTTTTAAGAGGAATCTTGCATACAGCTGGGTTTCTTAAGTGTTTCAACCAAAGTTGACAAATCATTGTTTAAGAGCGTTTCAGGCTCCAATAAGCACAATTTGTCCATTTCGTCACATTTCGATAACTTCTATAGAAGTTACACCCTCCGTTGAAAAATAAGAGTTATAGGTTGCATTCTTCAAGAGTATTATGAAAATGCATAGATTGAGTTTTTTGGTCGTTTTTGGTTATAATATGCATAAAATATAGAAATTGGCTGATTTCAGTCTATCTACCACAAACTTCGAGTTTTAAGAGGAATCTTGCATACGCCTGGGATTTCTAATGGTTTCAACCAAATTGCACAAATCGTTGTTTAAGAGCGTTTCAGGCTCCAATAAGCACAGTTTGTCCATTTCGTTACATTTCGATAACTTCTTTAGAAGTTACACCCTCCGTTGAAAAATAAGAATTATAGGTTGCATTCTTCAAGAGTATTATAAAAATGCATAAATTGAGTTTTTTGGTCGTTTTTGGTTAAAATATGCATAAAATATAGAAATTGGCTGATTTTAGTCTATCTACCACAAACTTCGAGTTTTAAGAGGAATCTTGCATACAGCTGGGATTCCTAAGTGTTTCAACCAAAGTTGACAAATCGTTGTTTTAGAGCGATTCAGGCTCCAATAAGCACAATTTGTCCATTTCGTCACATTTCGTTTACTTCTATAGAAGTTACACCCTCCGTTGAAAAATAAGAATTATAGTTTTTATTCTTCAAGAGTATTATGAAAATGCATAAAATGAGGTTTAAAGTCGTTTTTGGTTAAAATATGCATAAAATATAGAAATTGGCTGATTTTAGTCTATCTACCACAAACTTCCAGTTTTAAGAGGAATCTTGCATACGGCTGGGATTCCTAAGGGTTTCAACCAAATTGCACAAATCGTTGTTTAAGAGCGTTTCAGGCTCCAATAAGCACAATTTGTCCATTTCGTCTTATTTCGATAACTTCTATAGAAGTTACACCCTCCGTTGAAAAATAAGAATTATAGGTTGCATTTTTCAAGAGTATAATGAAAATGCATAAATTGAGTTTTTTCGTCGTTTTTGGTTAAAATATGCATAAAAAATAGAAATTGGCTGATTTCAGTCTATCTACCACAAACTTCCAGTTTTAAGAGGAATCTTGCATACGGCTGGGATGCCTAAGGGTTTCAACCAAAGTTGACAAATCGTTGTTTAAGAGCGTTTCAGGCTCCAATAAGCACAATTTGTCCATTTCGTCACATTTCGATAACTACTTTAGAAATTACACCAACCGTTAAAAAATAATAATGTTAGTGTGCATTCTGAAAGAGTATTATGAAAATGCATAAATTAAGTTTTTTGTTCGTTTTTGGTTAAAATATGCATAAAATATAGAAATTGGCTGATTTCAGTCTATCTTCCACAAACTTCGAGTTTTAAGAGGAATCTTGCATACAGCTGGGATTCCTAAGTGTTTCAACCAAATTGCACAAATCGTTGTTTTAGAGCGTTTCAGGCTCAAATAAGCACAATTTGTCCATTTTTCACATTTCGATAACTTCTTCAGAAGTTACACCCTCCGTTGAAAAATAAGAATTATAGTTTTTATTCTTCAAGAGTATTATGAAAATGCATAAAATGAGGTTTTAAGTCGTTTTTGGTTAAAATATGCATAAAATATAGAAATTGGCTGATTTTAGTCTATCTACCACAAACTTCCAGTTTTAAGAGGAATCTTGCATATGGCTGGGATTCCTAAAGGTTTCAACCAAATTGCACAAATCGTTGTTTTAGAGCGTTTCAGGCTCCAATAAGCACAATTTGTCCATTTCGTCACATTTCGATAACTTCTATAGAAGTTACACCCTCCGTTGAAAAATAAGAATTATAGGTTGCATTCTTCAAGAGTATAATGAACATGCATAAATTGAGTTTTTTCGTCGTTTTTGGTTAAAATATGCATTAAAAATAGAAATTGGCTGATTTCAGTCTATCTACCACAAACTTCCAGTTTTAAGAGGAATCTTGCATACGGCTAGGATTCCTAAGGGTTTTAACCAAATTGCACAAATCGTTGTTTTAGAGCGTTTCAGGCTCAAATAAGCACAATTTGTCCATTTCGTCACATTTCGATAACTTCTTTAGAAGTTACACCCTCCGTTGAAAAATAAGAATTATAATTTTTATTCTTCTAGAGTATTATGAAAATGCATAAAATGAGGTTTTAAGTCGTTTTTGGTTAAAATATGCATAAAATATAGAAATTGGCTGATTTTAGTCTATCTACCACAAACTTTCAGTTTTAAGAGGAATCTTGCATACGGCTGGGATTCCTAAGGGTTTCAACCAAATTGCATAAATCGTTGTTTTATAGCGTTTCAGGCTCCAATAAGCATAATTTGTCCATTTCGTCAAATTTCGATAACTTCTATAGAAGTTACACCCTCCGTTGAAAAATAAGAATTATAGGTTGCATTCTTCAAGAGTATAATGAAAATGCATAAATTGAGTTTTTTCGTCGTTTTTGGTTAAAACATGCATAAAAAATAGAAATTGGCTGATTTCAGTCTATCTACCACAAACTTCCAGTTTTAAGAGGAATCTTGCATACGGCTGGGATTCCTTAGGGTTTCAACCAAAGTTGACAAATCGTTGTTTTAGAGCGTTTTAGGCTCCAAAGAGCACAATTTGTCCATTTCGTCACATTACGATAACTTCTTTAGAATTTACACCCTCCGTTGAAAAATAAGAAATATAGTTTGCATTCTTCAAGAGTATTATGAAAATGCATAAATTGAGTTTTTTCGTCGTTTTTGGTTAAAATATGCATAAAGTATAGAAATTGACTGATTTCAGTCTATCTACCACATACTTCTAGTTTTAAGAGGAATCTTGCATACGGCTGGGATTCCTAAAGGTTTCAACCAAAGTTGACAAATCGTTGTTTTAGAGAGTTTCAGGCTCCAAAAGCACAATTTGTCCATTTCGTCACATTTCGATAACTACTTTAGAAGTTACACCAACCGTTGAAAAATAATAATGTTAGCGTGCATTCTGAAATAGTATTATGAAAATGCATAAATTGAGTTTTTTGTCGTTTTTGGTTAAAATATGCATAAAATATAGAAATTGGCTGATTTCAGTCTATCTACCACAAACTTCGAGTTTTAAGAGGAATCTGGCATACAGCTGGGATTCCTAAGTGTTTTAAACAAAGTTGACAAATCGTTGTTTTAGAGCGATTCAGGCTCCAATAAGCACAATTTGTCCATTTCGTCACATTTCGATAACTTCTATAGAAGTAACACCCTCCGTTGAAAAATAAGAATTATAGTTTTTATTCTTCAAGAGTATTATGAAAATGCATAAATTGAGGTTTTTGGTCGTTTTTGGTTAAAATATACATAAAATATAGACATTGGCTGATTTCAGTCTATCTACCACAAACTTCGAGTTTTAAGAGGAATCTTGCATACAGCTGGGATTCCTAAGTGTTTCAACCAAAATTGACAAATCGTTGTTTTAGAGCGATTCAGGCTTCAATAAGCACAATTTGTCCATTTCGTCACATTTCGATAACTTCTATAGAAGTTACACCCTCCATTGAAAAATAAGAATTATAGTTTTTATTCTTCAAGAGTATTATGAAAATGCATTAATTGAGGTTTTTGTTCGTTTTTGGTTAAAATATGGATAAAATATAGAAATTGGCTGATTTCAGTCTATCTGCCACAAACTTCCAGTTTTAAGAGGAATCTTGCCTACGGCTGGGATTCCTAAGGGTTTCAACCAAAGTTGACAAATCGTTGTTTTAGAGCGTTTCAAGCTCCAATAAGCACAATTTGTCCATTTCGTCACATTTCGATAACTACTTTAGAAGTTACACCCACCGTTGAAAAATAAGAATTATAGGCTGCATTCTTCAAGACTATTATGAAAATGCATAAATTGAGATTTTTGGTCGTTTTTGGTAAAAATATACATAAATTATAGAAATTGGCTGATTTCAATCTATATACCACAAACTTCCAGTTTTAAGAGGAATCTTGCATACGGCTGGGATTCCTAAGGGTTTCAACCAAAGTTGACAAATCGTTGTTTTAGAGCGTTTCAGGCTCAAATAAGCACAATTTGTCCATTTCGTCACATTTCGATAACTTCTGTAGAAGTTACACCCTCCGTTGAAAAATAAGAATTATAGTTTTTATTCTTCAAGAGTATTATGAAAATGCATAAAATGAGATTTTAAGTCGTTTTTGGTTAAAATATGCATACAATATAGAAATTGGCTGATTTTAGTCCATCTACCACAAACTTCCAGTTTTAAGAGGAATCTTGCATATAGCTGGGATTCCTATGGGTTTCAACCAAATTGCACAAATCGTTGTTTTAGAGCGTTTCAGGCTCCAATAAGCACAATTTGTCCAATTCGTCACATTTCGATAACTTCTATAGAAGTTACACCCTCCGTTGAAAAATAAGAATTATAGGTTGCATTCTTCAAGAGTATAATGAAAATGCATAAATTGAGTTTTTTCGTCGTTTATGGTTAAAATATGCATAAAAAATAGAAATTGGCTGATTTCAGTCTATCTAGCACAAACTTCCAGTTTTAAGAGGAATCTTGCATACGGCTGGGATTCCTAAGGGTCTCAACCAATGTTGACAAATCGTTGTTTTACAGCGTTTCAGGCTCCAATAAGCACAATTTGTCCATTTCGTCACATTTCGATAACTACTTTAGAAGTTACACCAACCGTTGAAAAATAATAATGTTAGTGTGCATTCTGAAAGAGTATTATGAAAATGCATAAATTGAGTTTTTTGGTCGTTTTTGGTTAAAATATGCATAAAATATAGAAATTGGCTGATTTCAGTCTATCTACCACAAACTTCGAGTTTTAAGAGGAATCTTGCATACAGCTGGGATTCCTAAGTGTTTCAACCAAAGTTGACAAATCGTTGTTTTAGAGCGATTCATGCTCCAATAAGCACAATTTGTCCATTTCGTCACATTTCGATAACTTCTATAGAAGTAACACCCTCCGTTGAAAAATAAGAATTATAGTTTTTATTCTTCAAGAGTATAATGAAAATGCATAAATTGAGGTTTTTGGTCGTTTTTGGTTAAAATATGCATAAAATATAGAAATTGGCTGATTTTAGTCTATCTACCACAAACTTCGAGTTTTAAGAGGAATCTTGCATACAGCTGGGATTCCTAAGTGTTTCAACCAAAGTTGACAAATCGTTGTTCTAGAGCGTTTCAGGCTCCAATAAGCACAATTTGTCCATTTCGTCACATATTGATAACTTCTATAGAAGTTACACCCTCCGTTGAAAAATAAGAATTATAGTTTTTATTCTTCAAGAGTATTATGAAAATGCATAAATTGAGGTTTTTGGTCGTTTTTGGTTAAAATATACATAAATTATAGAAATTGGCTGATTTCAGTCTATCTACCACAAACTTCCAGTTTTTAAGAAGAATCTTGCATACGGCTGGGATTCCTAAGGGTTTCAACCAAAGTTGACAAATCGTTGTTTTAGAGCGTTTAAGGCTCCAACGAGCACAATTTGTCCATTTCGTCACATTTCGATAACTTCTATAGAAGTTACACCCTCCGTTGAAAAATAATAATGTTAGTGTGCATTCTGAAAGAGTATTATGAAAATGCATAAATTGAGTTTTTTAGTCGTTTTTGGTTAAAATATGCATAAAATATAGAAATTGGCTGATTTCAGTCTATCTACCACAAACTTCGAGTTTTAAGAGGAATCTTGCATACAGCTGGGATTCCTAAGTGTTTTTAACAAAGTTGACAAATCGTTGTTTTAGAGCGATTCAGGCTCCAATAAGCACAATTTGTCCATTTCGTCACATTTCGATAACTTCTTTAGAAGTTACACCCTCCGTTAAAAAATAAGAATTATAGTTTTTATTCTTCAAGAGTATTATGAAAATGCATAAAATGAGGTTTTAAGTCGTTTTTGGTTAAAATATGCATAAAATATAGAAATTGGCTGATTTTAGTCTATCTACCACAAACTTCCAGTTTTAAGAGGAATCTTGCATACGGCTGGGATTCCTAAGGGTTACAACCAAATTGCACAAATCGTTGTTTTAGAGCGTTTCAGGCTCCAATAAGCACAATTTGTCCATTTCGTCAAATTTCGATAACTTCTATAGAAATAACACCCTCCGTTGAAAAATAAGAATTATAGGTTGCCATCTTCAAGAGTATAATGAAAATGCATAAATTGAGTTTTTTCGTCGTTTTTGGTTAAAATATGCATAAAAAATAGAAATTGGCTGATTTCAGTCTATCTACCACAAACTTCCAGTTTTAAGAGGAATCTTGCATACGGCTGGGATTCCTAAGGGTTTCAACCAAAGTTGACAAATCGTTGTTTTACACCGTTTTAGGCTCCATTAAGCACAATTTGTCCATTTCGTCACATTTCGATAACTACTTTAGAAGTTACACCAACCGTTGAAAAAGAATAATGTTAGTGTGCATTCTGAAAGAGTATTATGAAAATGCATAAATTGAGTTTTTTGGTCGTTTTTGGTTAAAATATGCATTAAATATAGAAATTGGCTGATTTCAGTCTATCTACCACAAACTTCGAGTTTTAAGAGGAATCTTGCATACAGCTGGGATTCCTAAGTGTTTCAAACAAAGTTGACAAATCGTTGTTTTAGAGCGATTCAGGCTCCAATAAGCACAATTTGTCCCTTTCGTCACACTTCGATAACTTCTATAGAAGAAACATCCTCCGTTAAAAAATAAGAATTATAGTTTTTATTCTTCAAGAGTATTATGAAAATGCATAAATTGAGGTTTTTGGTCGTTTTTGCTTAAAATATGCATAAAATAATGAAATTGGCTGATTTCAGTCTATCTACCACATACTTCTAGTTTTAAGAGGAATCTTGCATACGGCTGGGATTCCTAAAGGTTTCAACCAAAGTTGACAAATCGTTGTTTTAGAGAGTTTCAGGCTCCAAAAGCACAATTTGTCCATTTCGTCACATTTCGATAACTACTTTAGAAGTAACACCAACCGTTGAAAAATAAAAATGTTAGCGTGCATTCTGAAAGAGTATTATGAAAATGCATAAATTGAGTTTTTTGGTCGTTTTTGGTTAAAATATGCTTAAAATATAGAAATTGGCTGATTTTAGTCTAACTACCACAAACTTCCGGTTTTAAGAGGAATCTTGCATACAGCTGGGTTTCTTAAGTGTTTCAACCAAAGTTGACAAATCATTGTTTAAGAGCGTTTCAGGCTCCAATAAGCACAAATTGTTCATTTCGTCACAATATTTCGATAACTTTTATAGAAGTTACACCCTCCGTTGAAAAATAAGAATTATAGGTTGCATTCTTCAAGAGTATTATGAAAATGCATAAATTGATTTTTTTGGTCGTTTTTGGTTAAAATATGCATAAAATATAGAAATTGGCTGATTTTAGTCTATCTACCACCAACTTCCAGTTTTAAGAGGAATCTTGCATACGGCTGGGATTCCTAAGGGTTTCAACCAAATTGCACAAATCGTTGTTTTAGAGCGTTTCAGGCTCCAATAAGCACAATTTGTCCATTTCGTTACATTTCGATAACTTCTTTAGAAGTTACACCCTCCGTTGAAAAATAAGAATTATAGGTTGCATTCTTCAAGAGTATTATAAAAATGCATAAATTGAGTTTTTTGGTCGTTTTTGGTTAAAATATGCATAAAATATAGAAATTGGCTGATTTTAGTCTATCTACCACAAACTTCGAGTTTTAAGAGGAATCTTGCATACAGCTGGGATTCCTAAGTGTTTCAACCAAAGTTGACAAATCGTTGTTTTAGAGCGATTCAGGCTCCAATAAGCACAATTTGTCCATTTCGTCACATTTCGTTTACTTCTATAGAAGTTACACCCTCCGTTGAAAAATAAGAATTATAGTTTTTATTCTTCAAGAGTATTATGAAAATGCATAAAATGAGGTTTTAAGTCGTTTTTGGTTAAAATATGCATAAAATATAGAAATTGGCTGGTTTCAGTCTATCTACCACAAACTTCCAGTTTTAAGAGAAATCTTGCATACGGCTGGGATTCCTAAGGGTTTCAACCAAATTGCACAAATCGTTGTTTTAGAGCGTTTCAGGCTCCAATAAGCACAATTTGTCCATTTCGTCACATTTCGATACTTTCTATAGAAGTTACACCCTCCGTTGAAAAATAAGAATTATAGGTTGCATTCTTCAAGAGTATAATGAAAATGCATAAACTGAGTTTTTTCGACGTTTTTGGTAAAAATATGCATAAAAAATAGAAATTGGCTTATTTCAGTCTATCTACCACAAACTTCCAGTTTTAAGAGGAATCTTGCATACGGCTGGGATTCCTAAGGGTTTCAACCAAAGTTGACAAATCGTTGTTTAAGAGCGTTTCAGGCTCCAATAAGCACAATTTGTCCATTTCGTCACATTTCGATAACTTCTTTAGAAGTTACACCAACCGTTGAAAAATAATAATGTTAGTGTGCATTCTGAAAGAGTATTATGAAAATGCATAAATTGAGTTTTTTGGTCGTTTTTGGTTAAAATATGCATAAAATATAGAAATTGGCTGATTTCAGTCTATCTACCACAAACTTCGAGTTTTAAGAGGAATCTTGCATACAGCTGGGATTCCTAAGTGTTTTTAACAAAGTTGACAAATCGTTGTTTTAGAGCGATTCAGGCTCCAATAAGCACAATTTGTCCATTTCGTCACATTTCGATAACTTATATAGAAGTAACACCCTCCGTTGAAAAATTAGAATTATAGTTTTTATTCTTCAAGAGTATTATGAAAATGCATTAATTGAGGTTTTTGGTCGTTTTTGGTTAAAATATACATAAAATATAGAAATTGGCTAATTTCAGTCTATCTACCACAAACTTCGAGTTTTAAGAGGAATCTTGCATACAGCTGGGATTCCTAAGTGTTTCAACCAAAGTTGACAAATCGTTGTTTTTGAGCGATTCAGGCTCCAATAAGCACAATTTGTCCATTTCGTCACATTTCGATAACTTCTATAGAAGTTACACCCTCCATTGAAAAATAAGAATTATAGTTTTTATTCTTCAAGAGTATTATGAAAATGCATAAATTGAGGTTTTTGTTCGTTTTTGGTTAAAATATGGATAAAATATAGAAATTGGCTGATTTCAGTCTATCTGCCACAAACTTCAAGTTTTAAGAGGAATCTTGCCTACGGCTGGGATTCTTAAGGGTTTCAACCAAAGTTGACAAATCGTTGTTTTAGAGCGTTTCAAGCTCCAATAAGCACAATTTGTCCATTTCGTCACATTTCGATAACTACTTTAGAAGTTACACCCACCGTTGAAAAATAAGTATTATAGGCTGCATTTTTCAAGACTATTATGAAAATGCATAAATTGAGGTTTTTGGTCGTTTTTGGTAAAAATATACATAAATTATAGAAATTGGCTAATTTCAATCTATATACCAAAAACTCCAGTTTTAAGAGGAATCTTGCATACGGCTGGGATTCCTAAGGGTTTCTACCAAAGTTGACAAATCGTTGGTTAAGAGCGTTTCAGGCTCAATTAAGCACAATTTGTCCATTTTGTCACATTTCGATAACTTCTTTAGAAGTTACACCCTCCGTTGAAAAATAAGAATTATAGTTTTTATTCTTCAAGAGTATTATGAAAATGCATAAAATGAGGTTTTAAGTCGTTTTTGGTTAAAATATGCTTAAAATATAGAAATTGGCTGATTTTAGTCCATCTACCACAAACTTCCAGTTTTAAGAGGAATCTTGCATACGGCTGGGATTCCTAAGGGTTTCAACCAAATTGCACAAATCGTTGTTTTAGAGCGTTTCAGGCTACAATAAGCACACTTTGTCCATTTCGTCACATTTCGATAACTTCCATAGAAGTTACACCCTCCGTTGAAAAATAAGAATTATAGGTTGCATTCTTCAAGAGTATAATGAAAATGCATAAATTGAGTTTTTTCGTCGTTTTTGGTTAAAATATGCATAAAAAATAGAAATTGGCTGATTTCAGTCAATCTACCACAAACTTCCAGTTTTAAGAGGAATCTTGCATACGGCTGGGATTCCTAAGGGTTTCAACCAATGTTGACAAATCGTTGTTTTACAGCGTTTCAGGCTCCAATAAGCACAATTTGTCCATTTCGTCACATTTCGATAACTACTTTAGAAGTTACACCAACCGTTGAAAAATAATAATGTTAGTGTGCATTCTGAAAGAGTATTATGAAAATGCATAAATTGAGTTTTTTTGTCGTTTTTGGTTAAAATATGCATAAAATATAGAAATGGGCTGTTTTCAGTCTATCTACCACAAACTTCGAGTTTTAAGAGGAATCTTGCATACAGCTGGGATTCCTAAGTGTTTCAACCAAAGTTGACAAATCGTTGTTTTAGAGCGATTCATGCTCCAATAAGCACAATTTGTCCATTTCGTCACATTTCGATAACTTCTATAGAAGTAACACCCTCCGTTGAAAATAAGAATTATAGTTTTTATTCTTCAAGAGTATTATGAAAATGCATAAATTGAGGTTTTTGGTCGTTTTTGGTTAAAATATGCAAAAAATATAGAAATTGGCTGATTTTAGTCTATCTACCACAAACTTCGAGTTTTAAGAGGAATCTTGCAAACAGCTGGGATTCCTAAGTGTTTCAACCAAAGTTGACAAATCGTTTTTCTATAGCGTTTTAGGCTCCAATAAGCACAATTTGTCCATTTCGTCACATATTGATAACTTCTATAGAAGTTACACCCTCCGTTAAAAAATAAGAATTATAGTTTTTATTCTTCAAGAGTATTATGAAAATGCATTATTTGAGGGTTTTGGTCGTTTTTGGTTAAAATATACATAAATTATAGAAATTGGCTGATTTCAGTCTATCTACCACAAACTTCCAGTTTTTAAGAAGAATCTTGCATACGGCTGGGATTCCTAAGGGTTTCAACCAAAGTTGACAAATCGTTGCTTTAGAGCGTTTTAGGCTCCAACGAGCACAATTTGTCCATTTCGTCACATTACGATAACTTCATTAGAAGTTACACCCTCCGTTGAAAAATAAGAAATATAGTTTGCATTCTGAAAGAGTATTATGAAAATGCATAAATTGAGTTTTTTGGTCGTTTTTGGTTAAAATATGCTTAAAATATAGAAATTGGCTGATTTTAGTCCATCTACCACAAACTTCCAGTTTTAAGAGGAATCTTGCATACAGCTGGGTTTCTTAAGTGTTTCAACCAAAGTTGACAAATCATTGTTTAAGAGCGTTTCAGGCTCCAATAAGCACAATTTGTCCATTTCGTCACATTTCGATAAATTCTATAGAAGTTACACCCTCCGTTGAAAAATAAGAATTATAGGTTGCATTCTTCAAGAGTATTATGAAAATGCATAAATTGAGTTTTTTGGTCGTTTTTGGTTAAAATATGCATAAAATATAGAAATTGGCTGATTTTAGTCTATCTACCACCAACTTCCAGTTTTAAGAGGAATCTTGCATACGGCTGGGATTTCTAATGGTTTCAACCAAATTGCACAAATCGTTGTTTAAGAGCGTTTCAGGCTCCAATAAGCACAGTTTGTCCATTTCGTTACATTTCGATAACTTCTTTAGAAGTTACACCCTCCGTTGAAAAATAAGAATTATAGGTTGCATTCTTCAAGAGTATTATAAAAATGCATAAATTGAGTTTTTTGGTCGTTTTTGGATAAAATATGCATAAAATATAGAAATTGGCTGATTTTAGTCTATCTACCACAAACTTCGAGTTTTAAGAGGAATCTTGCATACAGCTGGGATTCCTAAGTGTTTCAACCAAAGTTGACAAATCGTTGTTTTAGAGCGATTCAGGCTCCAATAAGCACAATTTGTCCATTTCGTCACATTTCGTTTACTTCTATAGAAGTTACACCCTCCGTTGAAAAATAAGAATTATAGTTTTTATTCTTCAAGAGTATTATGAAAATGCATAAAATGAGGTTTAAAGTCGTTTTTGGTTAAAATATGCATAAAATATAGAAATTGGCTGATTTTAGTCTATCTACCACAAACTTCCAGTTTTAAGAGGAATCTTGCATACGGCTGGGATTCCTAAGGGTTTCAACCAAAGTTGACAAATCGTTGTTTTAGAGCGTTTCAGGCTCCAATAAGCACAATTTGTCCATTTCGTCACATTTCGATAACTACTTTAAAAGTTACACCAACCGTTGAAAAATAATAATGTTAGTGTGCATTCTGAAAGAGTATTATGAAAATGCATAAATTGAGTTTTTGGTCGTTTTTGGTTAAAATATGCTTAAAATATAAAAATTGGCTGATTTTAGTCTATTTACCACAAACTTCCAGTTTTAAGAGGAATCTTGCATACAGCTGGGATTCCTAAGTGTTTCAACCAAAGTTGACAAATCGTTGTTTTAGATCGTTTCAGGCTCCAATAAGCACAATTTGTCCATTTCGTCACATTTCGATAACATCTAAAGAAGTTACACCCTCCGTTGAAAAAACAAGAATTATAGTTTTTATTCTTCAAGAGTATTATGAAAATGCATAAATTGAGGTTTTCGGTCGTTTTTGGTTAAAATATACATAAATTATAGAAATTAGCTGATTTCAATATATCTACCCTAAACTTCCAGTTTTAAGAGGAATCTTGCATACGGCTGGGATTCCTAAGGGTTTCAACCAAATTGCACAAATCGTTGTTTTAGAGCGTTTCAGGCTCCAATACGCACAATTTGTCCATTTCGTCACATTTCGATAACTTCTATAGAAGTTACACCCTCCGTTGGAAAATAAGAATTATAGGTTGCATTCTTCAAGAATATTATGAAAATGCATAAATTGAGTTTTTTGGTCGTTTTTGGTTAAATATTGGATAAAATATAGAAATTGGCTGATTTCAGTCTATCTACCACATACTTCCAGTTTTAAGAGGAATCTTGCATACGGCTGGGATTCCTAAGGGTTTCAACCAAAGTTGACAAATCGTTTTTCTATAGCGTTTTAGGCTCCAATAAGCACAATTTGTCCATTTCGTCACATATTGATAACTTCTATAGAAGTTACACCCTCCGTTAAAAAATAAGAATTATAGTTTTTATTCTTCAAGAGTATTATGAAAATGCATAAATTGAGTTTTTTTGTCGTTTTTGGTTAAAATATGCATAAAATATAGAAATTGGCTGTTTTCAGTCTATCTACCACAAACTTCGAGTTTTAAGAGGAATCTTGCATACAGCTGGGATTCCTAAGTGTTTCAACCAAAGTTGACAAATCGTTGTTTTAGAGCGATTCATGCTCCAATAAGCACAATTTGTCCATTTCGTCACATTTCGATAACTTCTATAGAAGTAACACCCTCCGTTGAAAAATAAGAATTATAGTTTTTATTCTTCAAGAGTATTATGAAAATGCATAAATTGAGGTTTTTGGTCGTTTTTGGTTAAAATATGCATAAAATATAGAAATTGGCTGATTTTAGTCTATCAACCACAAACTTCGAGTTTTAAGAGGAATCTTGCATACAGCTGGGATTCCTAAGTGTTTCAACCAAAGTTGACAAATCGTTTTTCTATAGCGTTTTAGGCTCCAATAAGCACAATTTGTCCATTTCGTCACATATTGATAACTTCTATAGAAGTTACACCCTCCGTTAAAAAATAAGAATTATAGTTTTAATTCTTCAAGAGTATTATGAAAATGCATTATTTGAGGTTTTTGGTCGTTTTTGGTTAAAATATACATAAATTATAGAAATTGGCTGATTTCAGTCTATCTACCACAAACTTCCAGTTTTTAAGAAGAATCATGCATACGGCTGGGATTCCTAAGGGTTTCAACCAAAGTTGACAAATCGTTGTTTTAGAGCGTTTTAGGCTCCAACGAGCACAATTTGTCCATTTCGTCACATTACGATAACTTCATTAGAAGTTACACCCTCCGTTGAAAAATAAGAAATATAGTTTGCATTCTGAAAGAGTATTATGAAAATGCATAAATTGAGTTTTTTGGTCGTTTTTGGTTAAAATATGCTTAAAATATAGAAATTGGCTGATTTTAGTCCATCTACCACAAACTTCCAGTTTTAAGAGGAATCTTGCATACAGCTGGGTTTCTTAAGTGTTTCAACCAAAGTTGACAAATCATGGTTTAAGAGCGTTTCAGGCTCCAATAAGCACAATTTGTCCATTTCGTCACATTTCGATAAATTCTATAGAAGTTACACCCTCCGTTGAAAAATAAGAATTATAGGTTGCATTCTTCAAGAGTATTATGAAAATGCATAAATTGAGTTTTTTGGTCGTTTTTGGTTAAAATATGCATAAAATATAGAAATTGGCTGATTTTAGTCTATCTACCACCAACTTCCAGTTTTAAGAGGAATCTTGCATACGGCTGGGATTTCTAATGGTTTCAACCAAATTGCACAAATCGTTGTTTAAGAGCGTTTCAGGCTCCAATAAGCACAGTTTGTCCATCTCGTTACATTTCGATAACTTCTTTAGAAGTTACACCCTCCGTTGAAAAATAAGAATTATAGGTTGCATTCTTCAAGAGTATTATAAAAATGCATAAATTGAGTTTTTTGGTCGTTTTTGGTTAAAATATGCATAAAATATAGAAATTGGCTGATTTTAGTCTATCTACCACAAACTTCGAGTTTTAAGAGGAATCTTGCATACAGCTGGGATTCCTAAGTGTTTCAACCAAAGTTGACAAATCGTTGTTTTAGAGCGATTCAGGCTCCAATAAGTACAATTTGTCCATTTCGTCACATTTCGTTTACTTCTATAGAAGTTACACCCTCCGTTGAAAAATAAGAATTATAGTTTTTATTCTTCAAGAGTATTATGAAAATGCATAAAATGAGGTTTAAAGTCGTTTTTGGTTAAAATATGCATAAAATATAGAAATTGGCTGATTTTAGTCTATCTACCACAAACTTCCAGTTTTAAGAGGAATCTTGCATACGGCTGGGATTCCTAAGGGTTTCAACCAAATTGCACAAATCGTTGTTTTAGAGCGTTTCAGGCTCCAATAAGCACAATTTGTCCATTTCGTCACATTTCGATAACTTCTATAGAAGTTACACCCTCCGTTGAAAAATAAGAATTATAGGTTGCATTCTTCAAGAGTATAATGAAAATGCATAAATTGAGTTTTTTCGTCGTTTTTGGTTAAAATATGCATAAAAAATAGAAATTGGCTGATTTTAGTCTATCTACCACAAACTTCCAGTTTTAAGAGGAATCTTGCATACGGCTGGGATTCCTAAGGGTTTCAACCAAAGTTGACAAATCGTTGTTTTAGAGCGTTTCAGGCTCCAATAAGCACAATTTGTCCATTTCGTCACATTTCGATAACTACTTTAGAAGTTACACCAACCGTTGAAAAATAATAATGTTAGTGTGCATTCTGAAAGAGTATTATGAAAATGCATAAATTAAGTTTTTTGGTCGTTTTTGGTTAAAATATGCATAAAATATAGAAATTGGCTGATTTCAGTCTATCTTCCACAAACTTCGAGTTTTAAGAGGAATCTTGCATACAGCTGGGATTCCTAAGTGTTTCAACCAAATTGCACAAATCGTTGTTTTAGAGCGTTTCAGGCTCAAATAAGCACAATTTGTCCATTTGGTCACATTTCGATAACTTCTTTAGAAGTTACACCCTCCGTTGAAAAATAAGAATTATAGTTTTTATTCTTCAAGAGTATTATGAAAATGCATAAAATGAGGTTTTAAGTCGTTTTTGGTTAAAATATGCATAAAATATAGAAATTGGCTGATTTTAGTCTATCTACCACAAACTTCCAGTTTTAAGAGGAATCTTGCATACGGCTGGGATTCCTAAGGGTTTCAACCAAATTGCACAAATCGTTGTTTTAAATCGTTTCAGGCTCCAATAAGCACAATTTGTCCATTTCGTCACATTTCGATAACTTCTATAGAAGTTACACCCTCCGTTGAAAAATAAGAATTATAGGTTGCATTCTTCAAGAGTATAATGAAAATGCATAAATTGAGTTTTTTCGTCGTTTTTATTTAAAATATGCATAAAAAATAGAAATTGGCTTATTTCAGTCTATCTACCACAAACTTCCAGTTTTAAGAGGAATCTTGCATACGGCTGGGATTCCTAAGGGTTTCAACCAAATTGCACAAATCGTTGTTTTAGAGCGTTTCAGGCTCAAATAAGCACAATTTGTCCATTTCGTCACATTTCGATAACTTCTTTTGAAGTTACACCCTCCGTTGAAAAATAAGAATTATAGTTTTTATTCTTCAAGAGTATTATGAAAATGCATAAAATGAGGTTTTAAGTCGTTTTTGGTTAAAATATGCATAAAATATAGAAATTGGCTGATTTTAGTCTATCTACCACAAACTTCCAGTTTTAAGAGGAATCTTGCATACGGCTGGGATTCCTAAGGGTTTCAACCAAATTGCATAAATCGTTGTTTTAGAGCGTTTCAGGCTCCAATAAGCACAATTTGTCCATTTCGTCAAATTTCGATAACTTCTATAGAAGTTACACCCTCCGTTGAAAAATAAGAATTATAGGTTGCATTCTTCAAGAGTATAATGAAAATGCATAAATTGAGTTTTTTCGTCGTTTTTGGTTAAAACATGCATAAAAAATAGAAATTGGCAGATTTCAGTCTATCTACCACAAACTTCCAGTTTTAAGAGGAATCTTGCATACGGCTGGGATTTCTAAGGGTTTCAACCAAAGTTGACAAATCGTTGTTTTACAGCGTTTCAGGCTCCAATAAGCACAATTTGTCCATTTCGTCACATTTCGATAACTACTTTAGAAGTTACACCAACCGTTGAAAAAGAATAATGTTAGTGTGCATTCTGAAAGAGTATTATGAAAATGCATAAATTGAGTTTTTTTGTCGTTTTTGGTTAAAATATGCATTAAATATAGAAATTGGCTGATTTCAGTCTATCTACCACAAACTTCGAGTTTTAAGAGGAATCTTGCATACAGCTGGGATTCCTAAGTATTTCAACCAAAGTTGACAAATCGTTGTTTTAGAGCGTTTCAGGCTCCAATAAGCACAATTTGTCCATTTCGTCACATTTTGATAACTTCTATAGAAGTTACACCCTCCGTTGAAAAATAAGAATTATAGTTTTTATTCTTCAAGAGTATTATGAAAATGCATAAATTGAGGTTTTTGGTCGTTTTTGGTTAAAATATACATAAATTATAGAATTTGGCTGATTTCAGTCTATCTACCACAAACTTCCAGTTTTTAAGAGGAATCTTGCATACGGCTGGGATTCCTAAGGGTTTCAACCAAAGTTGACAAATCGTTGTTTTAGAGCGTTTTAGGCTCCAAAGAGCACAATTTGTCCATTTCGTCACATTACGATAACTTCTTTAGAATTTACACCCTCCGTTGAAAAATAAGAAATATAGTTTGCATTCTTCAAGAGTATTATGAAAATGCATAAATTGAGTTTTTTCGTCCTTTTTGGTTAAAATATGCATAAAGAATAGAAATTGACTGATTTCAGTCTATCTACCACATACTTCTAGTTTTAAGAGGAATCTTGCATACGGCTGGGATTCCTAAAGGTTTCAACCAAAGTTGACAAATCGTTGTTTTAGAGAGTTTCAGGCTCCAAAAGCACAATTTGTCCATTTCGTCACATTTCGATAACTACTTTAGAAGTTACACCAACCGTTGAAAAATAATAATGTTAGCGTGCATTCTGAAAGAGTATTATGAAAATGCATAAATTGAGTTTTTTGGTCGTTTTTGGTTAAAATATGCTTAAAATATAGAAATTGGCTGATTTTAGTCTAACTACCACAAACTTCCGGTTTTAAGAGGAATCTTGCATACAGCTGGGTTTCTTAAGTGTTTCAACCAAAGTTGACAAATCATTGTTTAAGAGCGTTTCAGGCTCCAATAAGCACAAATTGTCCATTTCGTCACAATATTTCGATAACTTCTATAGAAGTTACACCCTCCGTTGAAAAATAAGAATTATAGGTTTGCATTTTTCAAGAGTATTATGAAAATGCATAAATTGATTTTTTTTGTCGTTTTTGGTTAAAATATGCATAAAATATAGAAATTGGCTGATTTTAGTCTATCTACCACCAACTTCCAGTTTTAAGAGGAATCTTGCATACGGCTGGGATTCCTAAGGGTTTCAACCAAATTGCACAACTCGTTGTTTTAGAGCGTTTCAGGCTCCAATAAGCACAATTTGTCCATTTCGTTACATTTCGATAACTTCTTTAGAAGTTACACTCTCCGTTGAAAAATAAGAGTAAAGGTTGCATTCTTCAAGAGTATTATAAAAATGCATAAATTGAGTTTTTTGGTCGTTTTTGGTTAAAATATGCATAAAATATAGAAATTGGCTGATTTTAGTCTATCTACCACAAACTTCGAGTTTTAAGAGGAATCTTGCATACAGCTGGGATTCCTAAGTGTTTCAACCAAAGTTGACAAATCGTTGTTTTAGAGCGATTCAGGCTCCAATAAGCACAATTTGTCCATTTCGTCACATTTCGTTTACTTCTATAGAAGTTACACCCCCCGTTGAAAAATAAGAATTATTGTTTTTATTCTTCAAGAGTATTATGAAAATGCATAAAATGAGGTTTTAAGTCGTTTTTGGTTAAAATATGCATAAAATATAGAAATTGGCTGATTTCAGTCTATCTACCACAAATTTCGAGTTTTAAGAGGAATCTTGCATACGGCTGGGATTCCTAAGGGTTTCAACCAAATTGCACAAATCGTTGTTTTAGAGCGTTTCAGGCTCCAATAAGCACAATTTGTCCATTTCGTCACATTTCGATACTTTCTATAGAAGTTACACCCTCCGTTGAAAAATAAGAATTATAGGTTGCATTCTTCAAGAGTATAATGAAAATGCATAAACTGAGTTTTTTCGTCGTTTTTGGTTAAAATATGCATAAAAAATAGAAATTGGCTGATTTCAGTCTATCTACCACAAACTTCCAGTTTTAAGAGGAATCTTGCATACGGCTGGGATTCCTAAGGGTTTCAACCAAAGTTGACAAATCGTTGTTTAAGAGCGTTTCAGGCTCCAATAAGCACAATTTGTCCATTTCGTCACATTTCGATAACTACTTTAGAAGTTACACCAACCGTTGAAAAATAATAATGTTAGTGTGCATTCTGAAAGAGTATTATGAAAATGCATAAATTGAGGTTTTTGGTCGTTTTTGGTTAAAATATGCACAAAGTATAGAAATTGGCTGATTTTAGTCTATCTACCACAAACTTCGAGTTTTAAGAGGAATCTTGCATACAGCTGGGATTCCTAAGTGTTTCAACCAAAGTTGACAAATCGTTGTTCTAGAGCGTTTCAGGCTCCAATAAGCACAATTTGTCCATTTCGTCACATTTTGATAACTTCTATAGAAGTTACACCCTCCGTTGAAAAATAAGAATTATACTTTTTATTCTTCAAGAGTATTATGAAAATGCATAAATTGAGGTTTTTGGTCGTTTTTGGTTAAAATATACATAAATTATAGATATTGGCTGATTTCAGTCTATCTACCACAAACTTCCAGTTTTTAAGAAGAATCTTGCATACGGCTGGGATTCCTAAGGGTTTCAACCAAAGTTGACCAATCGTTGTTTTAGAGCGTCTAAGGCTCCAAAGAGCACAATTTGTCCATTTCGTCACATTACGATAACTTCTTTAGAAGTTACACCCTCCGTTGAAAAATAAGAATTATAGTTTGCATTCTTCAAGAGTATTATGAAAATGCATAAATTGAGTTTTTTCGTCGTTTTTGGTTAAAATATGCATAAAATATAGAAATTGGCTGATTTCAGTCTATCTACCACATACTTCTAGTTTTAAGAGGAATCTTGCATACGGCTGGGATTCCTAAGGGTTTCAACCAAAGTTGACAAATCGTTGTTTTAGAGTGTTTCAGGCTCCAATAAGCACAATTTGTCCATTTCGTCACATTTCGATAACTACTTTAGAAGTTACACCAACCGTTGAAAAATAATAATGTTAGTGTGCATTCTGAAAGAGTATTATGAAAAGTATTATGAAGAGTATTATGAAAATGCATAAATTGAGTTTTTTCGTCGTTTTTGGTTAAAATATGCATAAAATATAGAAATTGGCTGATTTCAGTCTATCTACCACATACTTCTAGTTTTAAGAGGAATCTTGCATACGGCTGGGATTCCTAAGGGTTTCAACTATAGTTGACAAATCGTTGTTTTAGAGCGTTTCAGGCTCCAATAAGCACAATTTGTCTATTTCGTCACATTTCGATAACTACTTTAGAAGTTACACCAACCGTTGAAAAATAATAATGTTAGTGTGCATTCTGACAGAGTATTATGAAAATGCATAAATTGAGTTTTTGGTCGTTTTTGGTTAAAATATGCTTAAAATATAGAAATTGGCTGATTTTAGTCTATTTACCACAAACTTCCAGTTTTAAGAGGAATCTTGCATACAGCTGGGATTCCTAAGTGTTTCAACCAAAGTTGACAAATCGTTGTTTTAAATCGTTTCAGGCTCCAATAAGCACAATTTGTCCATTTCGTCACATTTCGATAACATCTATAGAAGTTACACCCTCCGTTGAAAAACAAGAATTATAGTTTTTATTCTTCAAGAGTATTATGAAAATGCATAAATTGAGGTTTTTGGTCGTTTTTGGTTAAAATATACATAAATTATAGAAATTAGCTTATTTCAATATATCTACCCTAAACTTCCAGTTTTAAGAGGAATCTTGCATACGGCTGGGATTCCTAAGGGTTTCAACCAAATTGTACAAATCGTTGTTTTAGAGCGTTTCAGGCTCCAATACGCACAATTTGTCCATTTCGTCACATTTCGATAACTTCTATAGAAGTTACACCCTCCGTTGGAAAATAAGAATTATAGGCTGCATTCTTCAAGAGTATAATGAAAATGCATAAATTGAGTTTTTTCGTCGTTTTTGGTTAAAATATGCATAAAATATAGAAATTGGCTGATTTTAGTCTATCTACCACAAACTTCCAGTTTTAAGAGGAATCATGCATACGGCTGGGATTCCTAAGGGTTGCAACCAAAATGCACAAATCGTTGTTTTAGAGCGTTTCAGGCTCCAATAAGCACAATTTGTCCATTTCGTCACATTTCGATAACTTCTATAGAAGTTACACCCTCCGTTGAAAAATAAGAATTATAGGTTGCATTCTTCAAGAATATTATGAAAATGCATAAATTGAGTTTTTTGGTCGTTTTTGGTTAAATATTGGATAAAATATAGAAATTGGCTGATTTCAGTCTATCTACCACATACTTCCAGTTTTAAGAGGAATCTTGCATACGGCTGGGATTCCTAAGGGTTTCAACCAAAGTTGACAAATCGTTGTTTTAGAGCGTTTCAGGCTCAAATAAGCACAATTTGTCCATTTCGTCACATTTCGATAACTACTTTAGAAGTTACACCAACCGTTGAAAAATAATAATGTTAGTGTGCATTCTGAAAGAGTATTATGAAAATGCATAAATTGAGTTTTTTGTTCGTTTTTGGTTAAAATATGCATAAAATATAGAAATTGGCTGATTTCAGTCTATCTACCACATAATTCCAGTTTTAAGAGGAATCTTGCATACGGCGGGGTCCACCGGAACAACGCCGAACCCAACCTAACCTAACCTAACATAACCCGTGTATTACACGGAAAATGATTCGGCGTTGTTCCAGTGGATTTACGTCGAAAAAGATTCGGCGTTGTTCCAGTGGATTTACGTCGAAAAAGATTCGGCGTTGTTCCGGTGGATTTACGCCGAAACAGATTCGGCGTTGTTCCGGTGGATTTACGTCGAAAAAGATTTGTCGTTGTTCCAGGGTATAAGGTCTACGTTTTTGGGTTAGGATTACACTTGAAAGTGCAGTATACACGATAGATTCGGCGTTGTTCCATTCGGCGTTATTCAGCGTCTTAGGCTAGTGTTGACCAAAAGCTACCGTTAATTCAGAATTACCATGCAATGATAGTCTAGTTGGATATAGAACTTGAGCGATACCTGGATCAAGAATGTAAACTTAGACCTATACCATCGTTCGGACACGTTCTTAGTGCAAAATGCGAAGCCCGGAGTATTCTTGTTTTTGTCTGACACATTTTTAGATCCAGCAGTGATTGGACGATGTATTTATGTATCAAGGTTAGTAAATAATTAGTTCTGACTTCTGAATACAATATCCATTAACTTATTTCAAAACACATACGCCTACAGGGAAATAATGAGAGCGTTTTAAAGTAAAACTTACCATTTATTTATTTAATTAATTAAATCACGTGTTATTTTCCTAGCATGTTAAAATCCGTTTCGACCGGTATTAGTTACGTTTTGGAGAACTTTCATTCTCTTGAGTCAATCAGTGATTAATGCTGAATCGACCGAGAGCGGTGGCTCAGCCTCAGCGGTTGGACCCGAGACTTTAATGCGGGAGATCGCCGGTTCGATACCGGGCACCGGCAGTCTTGACTCAAGTTTTTTTTTTACGAGGTTTTCCTTAGTCACTAGGCTGTACCTGAATAATGTATGGGTCACATGAATAAAGATAAATAAATAAAGAAATGCTGGGATTGAGTCATACGATCAGCCCTCGGACATTTATTCCCAACTACTCCAAATTCCGCATTACCTATAGTTTGCCTTCTGAAGAGCGACATCTGTTGTACCCGGGCAGGTTTCCTACGAAAATTCAAATTAAACGCTAAATCAGTGTTCGGAAATGCTCCCACTTCCATACATAATCTCTGATTAACGTAATATAAAACTGGGACTATTGTTTAATAATCATATTTTGCTGAATCGACTTAGTGGTGGTACATTTTTGTATTTCCACAGTCCTTTCAAAGGAACGAGTGTGATGATGTTGCATAGTTTTCTTGAGATATCATGTTTGTATTGTAGCATCTCTAACTGACAAGATAGACGGCAACGAAGACCTAGGACCGACAGTAACAGTGGAGACGGAAAAACTAATAGATGTGTCATACTTAGCGGAAAAGTCGTCTAACACGCCAGAGGAATTCGGTGTCACAAACCCCGAGGAAAATGACGGTAAGGCAGCAATCCAGATCTCTTTTATGATTGAGATTGAATAAATAAGTGGACAAAAAATAAATAAATAAATGAATGAATGAATGAATGAATGAATGAATGAATGAATGAATGAATGAATGAATGAATGAATGAATGAATGAATGAATGAATGAATGAATGAATGAATGAATGAATGAATGAATGAATGAATGAATGAATGAATGAATGAATGAATGAATGAATGAATGAATGAATGAATGAATGAATGAATGAATGAATGAATGAATGAATGAATGAATGAATGAATGAATGAATGAATGAATGAATGAATGAATGAATGAATGAATAAATGAATGAATAAATGAATGAATAAATGAATGAATAAATGAATAAATGAATAAATGAATAAATAAAAAAATAAAATATATAGATAAATAAATTGATCAACAAGTAAATAAATAAATATAGATACTTCTAACGACTAAAACCTTAAAACAAAGTACAACTAGCGCTCATCTATTACGCTTATCCACTATCCATTTTTTGTGAAGACCCGCCTTTAAAGAACCTCGCCCGAACCGGGATTTGAACCCTGGACCTTCTGCATTGGAAGCAGTAATAAGCCCACTAGACCAACGAGCCACAGATAGACCCTCTGAATATCGGTTCTTGGCAACGATAAATCCAAATTGGTTTTATTGTTTACGTTAAATAACATTTGGAATTATCTGCCATACCTTAGAATCTAAGGCCTGCGATTTTCGTTAGTTTGAAATCGAATACAACCACTTAATTAATCTTAAAATTGCAGTTTTTAGTTGGTGCAATTGCAGAGTGTTTGTAGGTATATAATTATAATCTTTTAAAAGTGCATATGTCAATGGTACGACAAACACGATTTATACTTTAAAGTGTGCGTAACTTTTACAGGAAAAATACGATATCGTGGGCCTTATCGACTAGCTTCAATTAAGCCAACATGCGCAAAGAAATGCGACGATGATTCCAGTGATGGCGACAGCGATTACATGCCACAATGGACTTGTTCAGATGATAGTGATATTTCACCTGAACCTCTAGGATCTCCTAAAACAGTGTCTGCACCTACACGTCAGTCTTCACCTATCCCCGGAGCGTCGTCGTCAAGCTCAGGTCACAAAGTAAAAGTAGCTATGTCAACAAAGAAAAGCAATAGAAAACGTGAGTGAGACAAACGATCATTTTGTATATTTTGCGAGCAATTGTTGACCAATATTTCACGGCACTTCATCTCTGCACACAGCGAAGAAATGCAAGTAGCCAAGTTCATGAGCACTCCAAAAAAATCTAAATTCAGAAAAGATTTGATTAACGACTTAGTTAAATTGGGAAACTTTAAGCACAATAGGGAAGGCTCACACATTTCTTTTATTTGCTTACTGGTTACCTCAAGTTAAAATAAACGGGAACTAATTGGTTTCGGCTCGAAAGGTGCATTAACATCGCTTTAACAGCACGTCAAAGATATTGCTGTCAAAAAACGCTCAGAAACGGACCTGCGCCATCTTGCTCGTGATTGAAAGGTTCTGACGTCATAACTCTGTAAACAATCATTTTATATCATACAAATAGTACTGAAATCCCACAATTTAGTAGATTATTGATCTCATAAGACTTTAACTGAATCAACGTTTATTTCTAGTTAATAAATGAACACTGCTCAACATTAATTAACAACAATATGTTAAATAATTACATTATTGTCAACACGTTTTGGTAAATACTGTATCAAAATGTATTTTCTGAAATAAACAGTGGTATAAAATACATTGTTGTAAAGTCACTGCATCCTAGATATTGTAAAATGTCCAACTTAATATCCTAAATATTATTAAGAATACTTCAAGGAGGCAGTTGTTGACAAGAGTTATGACGTCACGAGCCGTTTTTCAATTACGGAGCGGGAAGTTCCAAATTTCAAACTTTAAATGATAATAGAATTGGAAATATACACTTCTCAGATATAAAAATTATAAAGCCCGTATTTTTAGATAATGGCCTTCCATTTTTAGGTACTTTGAGGAATATTTATTTTTCATGAGCCTTCCCTATTGTAGGGTGATCAAGGCCGGGAAAGGAGAACGGCCGGCGAAGGATACCAAAGCTGGGTACTTTTTACCTTGTGATAAGTGTCTTGGGTTTTTCTCAAAATAGACACCAACAAAAATGTGTGGTGAAGCCAGATAATGATAAAGAGCGCCATACAAATCGTGGAGTGAGGGCTCGAGGATCACTGTTGCTACCGAATAACATTTCAAGTTCGAGAGGTTTTCAAAAAAATTTATTGTATAAAATGAACCAGGATGATGTATTCGAAGCTCTAAGAAATGATTCGCTTATCATTACATTTGGCAACCGCCAGTATGAAAAAATGGGTAATGAGATGTTTCAGCGAGTACATCGCCAACCAGACCGAGAACGAGGGAGGCTGGTTATAGAAGTGCGTAAAGTTTCAAATATAAAAACACTTGAAGAATGCATACATCCCACTCGGTACTCAACAGTCGTTATAAAGCGGTGAAACAAAGGGCTACCCACGCGTACGCGATTCCATCCCTAGCGTTAAAGGTAGGGATTAATTTAAAGAAATGTGCGCACATGCTCAAATCAACTTCATTATACAAGAAAATGAAGCGGGAAAAGAAGCAGTTAACAATTTTTTGACCCTTCTTGAGGTAAATTGGAAAACGGACATTTCATCAAGTGCCCTGGGAACACTATACAAAAGAAAATTTAACAAGCCTACACATTTGCCGCTTGCAAAGGACATCACCACAATCAACACGTTCCTCGTTGCCAGAGGAAAGGAATTTAAAACTAACCTCATGTCGATGCCCGTTGCAGACGATTGGCATGAATTGTCTCAGGTGACATTATGCCACTTAATTTCCTTCAATAGACGTCGTGTGGGTGAGGGTGAGGTAGAGCGGATGACCGTAGAATCATATTGTTGTATCCTATGTAGTAGTAATCAGAACTAATGTATTAGCATTCATTTTGAATAGCCCGCTAGGTTAGAGCCAGCGCCTTCTTACTATTATCACATGTACAATTCTAGCTATGTCATCTATACAAGGCGTTGTTCACTTCCTGTCGTGTAATCAAATACCGTAGCAATAATAATACGATCGACTCCCAGGAAATCATGGCGACAGCTTCGACACTAGCGCTGAGGCGGCGCGGAGTACCAACAACGTTCATCGCGGGAGCTAAGCATGCAATTTGAATGCCGAGTAAGCTCAATTTGACCCACGATTACGGGTTAAATAAGATGAAGACACATGTTATATTAATAATAGTAGCTTTGACTAAGCTGTAGTATTGTAAAACCACCAAACACGTATTTTAAATAGTATAACGGATAGTTTTAAGAACGAGTTAATTCACTCTAAACAAATACGATTTTGGTGGGAATTTGAATTGTGCGGGTGTCAACTAGGTATTAGTGATTAGTTGACACTACTTTTGGACACTTATCGTATCGTACACATCCCGTATGTGATCGTACTTTTGACGACGAATTATACCCGTGAGGTCTGGCCTGTATGATTATGAGTTACTAACTTTCCAACGTGGATGTATAAATAAAAGGGTTAATTAAATTACAACTATCAAACTCGGCATGCGTTGCAATGCCACTGAAAGAAATAAAGTGTTTATGTTTTAATTCTATTTATTGAAGTGTTTTTGAGACACAATATATTTTCCCGTCTGTTGATACACAAAGAGGGTGAGGGGGAGTTGTACTCATTCAGAAACCTTCGCGGGCGTGCGCACAATAACTCACCAAAGTTTTATTGCAATCGGATGAATAATAATAGAACATATTATTGCATGTTGGTGGCTCAGTGGGGGTGGGGGGGGGGGCTGACGGGGGTTGTAATCATTCAGAAACCTTCGCGGGCGTGCGCACAATAACTCACCAAAGTTTTATTGCAATCGGATGAATAATAATAGAACATATTATTGCATGTTGGTGGCTCAGTGGGGGTGGGGGGGGGGGGCTGACGGGGGTTGTAATCATTCAGAAACCTTCGCGGGCGTGCGCACAATAACTTACCAAAGTTTTATTGCAATCGGATGAATAATAATAGAACATATTATTGCATGTTGGTGGCTCAGTGGGGGTGGGGGGGGGGGGGGGGTGACGGGGGTTGTAATCATTCAGAAACCTTCGCGGGCGTGCGCACAATAACTTACCAAAGTTTTATTGGAATCGGATGAATAATATTAGAACGCATTTTTGCATGTTGGTGGCTCAGTGGGGGTGGGGGGTGAGGGGGGTTGGAGAGGGGTAATAATCATTCAGAAACCTTAGCGGGCGTGCATACACTCACTCACCAAAATTGTTTCGTAGTCGGATGAATGGTTTAGGAAAGCATTATTGCATATTGGTGTCTCAGTGGGGGTGGGGGGTGAGGGGGGCTTGGAGGGGGTTGTAATCATTCAGAAACCTTAGCGGGCGTGCATGTACTAACTCACCAAAATTTTATTGAAATTCCACAACCAGTATAGGGCAGGCAATAATAAGCCCATGGTAGGCCTAGGCCTACAAGGAGACAATTTTGCCCTGCCTTCCTTGATCTGATATTTTCCTTTGCTAGCAATCTATTCATTGTTTTATTGAAACCATAATGTACGCCTATTACCAAATCATCTCCTCATTGCAGTACATGCAAATACACATTTGTTGTCGAAGTAGAACCTCTGCTCTGCTTTGTTTATTTCCATGCTCCTCATCCCCAACAGCTGATTCTACGCACGTTCTTCTTCATGTTGTTTTGAAGTTTGTGGCCGCTGGCCGGCATATAATTTGGCCAACTAATATTTATTTGTTAGACAAGAGCACTGCCAAACTCTGCTATTCACAGAGACTCAAGAAAACTTATGATCATGCTGTGAATAGGTACCTAGTTTTATGGAACGTCGTACTTCCATAACAAAGTTACATATCATATTGTACGAGATTGTAGAACATGATATGCATTACTGAAACAAAAAGGAGCATCATGAATGGTTTAAATAATTTTACAAATAGTAAGTTATGGTAAAATCAGTGTTAGTATGTAAGTATTTGATGAAACTTTATCTGAAAATGCTAGCTCTCTGGGCAGCAGATTTGAATTCGCGGGCTTAGGGTTACTCCGCGCCGCTAGGTTCGCTGCAAACTGTGTCGCCGCCGCCTTCCATGTTAAATGGTACCAGTCGATCGTATTAATAGGGCACTAGCAACACCAAAAGACAACAATGAAACAAATGAATGGAATCGATGGACAAACAACAAGCTGTCAAAAAATAATTTCTTCTGATTTAGGAAAACAAAACAAAAAACAAACAAATACACATACAAATTTTCACTTAGTCGTTGTATATCATTAAAAGTTTTAAATGGCGAGCAGTTACTATTGCTACACTTGTTTTTATTTCTATGGTTGCAAATTTTATTATTTTGACAGCTGATTGTGTGTCCATCAATTCAATTCATTTGTTCCATTGTTGTCTTTTGGTGTTGCTAGTGCCCTATAGCGAAGCTATTCCTATTAAGGTATTTTGGTGTAATCATCTAGAGAATAAAAACTTACATACTTTTTACAGAGCTGAAGTATTTGAGTTTATCCACAGCATCCACAGTACCTTTCAAGTAACAATAGGTTATGGGCCCAGTGCCTCGTTAAAGTAATAGGCTAGTAAACGTCTAAATGCTAGAAGTGTACTGTGTTATGTGTTATATAGGGTCTAATGGTTTATAGGTTAGGTTTCCGGCGTGGTTGCCCTAAACGTATCTAGGCCTTGTAATGGTAACCAGCGTTCCCGACCACACCTCCACAGCCACCTATATTGTATGTATTGAGGTTTGATCGACTAACATATCTTTGTTGTAACTTCTTTGTTATTCATTGTTGTGTTTTGATTCCTGGGGAGGACTTCACTTGTTTTCGGCTTCTGGTACGGGTGATCTGATTGTGATCTTGTGAGTTTTATAATAAAGAAAGGAAGTCGAATAGTAAGGGTGTGTTCCAACTTGACGTTTTTCGTAGTGGACTAAGCTTAGTCATACTAATCGAAAGGAAGTGACGTCACAAGCAGACGACCAATGCTCCTTATTTGGCTAGTGGTTAGTGGGTAGTGGGTAGTGGCCGAAAGTGTACACTATCTCACCCACTTCACCGACTAAATCAAAATGGAGGGCGTTTTATCCACTTCGACAGACTGCCAAACAGCAATGGAATTGAAATGTAAGTAATATTCTCGTATTTATTTGCATTACATGGCTGATATCACATAACCTTTGCATTAATTGATACATATCTATCTGAATTTTTACCGATCAATGGTTGGTAATCGTGTTTCGACAGCATTTCCAGAATGTAGGGTTTGGGGTTATGTTGTTATGGTTTGAAAAAGATAGCATTGTAGGCCTTGCACATAAGCCCGAGTCTGGGCTGACAACAAACGAGTGACCCGAAAGCTTTACTATTATTATTCACTCTAAACCGTGGCCCTGGGCCAAGTAATTGGTCTCGGCCTAGGGGTCGTTGTCAAGCGTTAGCTAGGGGCCTAGACCCTAGGCCTAGGCCATTGGGTTTGAAGTCCTCTACTTCAACCCTAACCTACTCTATGAAGGACCTAGGCTCTTGTGGGGGATTGTGTTGGTCATAATATGTTCATATTTCAATTGCAGGGACAGATGAAATGGTGAAAACCCTAATAAAGCTGAGGGTCCAGCATGATGACCTCTTCACTAAGAAGCGAGGTTCGGCTGCAACTGGGTGGACGTAAGTTGGATTTCTGATCATTAAAGTACACGTTAACTATCAAGCCAAATGTGAACAGCAACAGTTGTTGCAGGCCTAGGGTCTAGGCCTAGATAACTCATAGGGCCTAGGCTTAGGCAAGACAAGACAGTCTACTGTATGCCTACTGTACAGTAGGGGGCTTACTAGCCTCTAGGGCCTACCCTTCATGACAGATTGTCTTCACGACAAACTCTGATTATTGCTAGCCTACAATATTCTTCAGCGGTAGGGAGGCCCCCTAACCTAGGCCTAGGCGGAGGTAGACATGAGTGTTTACTACAAACTGAACAGCATTACCAACAGGCAACAGTGTTGGAAAGTATGCCTGCTTAAGTATTATTCCACTAGGCCTAGCATTGCTGGGTTATGAAATCGGACAAGCGTAATATTTGTTATGTGTAAATTAATGCGTGTCACCATAGCTAGGCCTACATTTGAACAAATACACACTTAACGCTTCTGTATCCCAAGGTTCGTTTACTTGTCTTAGCCTACTTGTAGAAAATGTTACATAAACCTTGCAACAGTTGCTTCATGGGGTGTCTATCTATAGGCCAGGCATAGGGATAACTGGCCTTAGGCTATTGTACTTAGGCCTACGTGATGTGTTTTGTGACGTGTTTCTTTAGCTTTTCATGCATGCATTCATAAAGTTGTGGAGAATACATTTCCTGGTTGGTACAGCAAAGTTATCAGGTCCCTGTTTTGATATTGCTTAATGCTTAACATAGGCCTACTTGAGATTGTTATTCTTGCAGGTAGTCTAATATTTTTTTGTATTTTCAGGCAAATCATATCCGATATGGGTTTTTCGCCACGTGACCACAAAAAGGCCTTCGAGAAGAAGTGGGCCAACCTGACTGCCAAGTACAGGGTAAGAAAATTTAAACAGGTTGATATTATTTTTTTTTACAGTTTGGCCTGACCAGACGCACGACTTAGGAGCCCTGGGTTTTCATTTTTTTTGTGGGGGCAAGGTGAACGATTTACAGTTCAAAATTATAAGACGTTTAATGGGATACAAGGTGGGTTTCCCCCAAGGGTGTCCCATGGGGAAAACGTTAGTGGTAGGCTTAACATTTAGCAGGTACAGATAGAGGTGGCTCAGCGGTAAGACGCGAGACTCTAATTCGGGAGGTCGCCGGTTCGATTCCGGCCACCGGCAGTCCTGACTGAAGGTTTTTTCCGAGGTTTTCCTCAGTCGTAAAAGCAAATGCTGGGATTGAGTCATACTATCAGCCCTCGGACAATCCTTCCCAACTATCCAAAACACCCTAATAACCTAGTTAGTCACCTGAAGAGGGGCACATCAGGTAAAGCTGGTGTGCACCCTAGAACTGGTATTCCTACAAAAATTATTATTATTATTAGCAGGTTGTTATAGAGATAATGTGATTTTGATTGATGTTTGCCTAAATTAAATCCAACGTGGTATGTTTTGTGCATGTTTGTGCTGGGATGAGTACGACGAGTCGAGGGTAATCAGGATGAGTACGACGAGTCGAGGGTAATCAGGAGGAGTACGACGAGTCGAGGGTAATCAGGAGGAGTACGACGAGTCGAGGGTAATCAGGAGGAGTCGCTCTGAGGTGTCCAGGAAGGATGAACTTCAGCCCAGCAGCAGTCTGAATCACGAGGATGTCCAGTTTTCTGTATTTTCCTTGGTCTATTTAATGGTAAGATAAATATGCATTTCTAACATGGCTTCTAGTTCACACCACTCTTTGCGACAGTAACGTTTGCTATGTTTCGTGTGTGTATATAGGCTATGTTTCGCTACAGGTCGCTAGTTTCAGCTGGAAGTGATAAGTGATGTAGGCTAATTACTTTCAAAAGGAAGTAATGAGTAATTATATTATTTTCGCCAAAATTTGCACGGCAATTTTCTGTTCAATCACGATCACTCACGATTACGTTGTATTTAGTAAGGCAATCACGCGTAACTCACGTCACGCGAGTCACGTGTAACTCTTGTCACGCTACCACCTCTAAAGACAATATGTCAAAGTACAAATAATTAACGATCTCTGTGTAAAGCTGGGCATCATGGGACTAAAGGAAAAGGATCAAACAAAATGAACAACAATTATTTCCCACAAAATCTTTTAACTATCATTGCATTGAACTTATTGATTTACATTTGTAAAATAAAGTATTGTAATCTTTGCCAAGTCCATGTCTCACGTTAGAAAATATCTGTTGCAGTTGATTAAAACACCGCCGACGGGAGTCAGCACTGAAGGGGACACCCAGACGCCAACGAACTGGCCATTCTACACCTTGCTGGACGACTTTTTCTCAAGCCGGCATACAATAAATCCACCCTTTCTGATTGATACTTCTCGCCCCGCTTCTACTCCACCTTCCACTTCTAGTTTAAACCCCCCTCCATCAAGATCATCTTCAATGCCGTCAGTTTTTCCCTTTGGCTCTGAGCTTAATGAGTACCTCTTCCTGAGCAGTGAGTCCCTAGCAAGCACGTCCAGCTCCAGCTCCTTCCCGACACCATCACCAAAGCCAGCCTCACATATGCATGGTAAGCCAGCTTCGCATGCATATGTGAGGCCGGCTTTGCAGCACTCATCATACCTTCCTTCATTAACCCCTCCTACTCATCGTCAACCTCGTGAGTCGTCGAGTGAGGGTGAGGAAAGCGGACCTGTCACCCCAAGGGCAAAGGCACCGAAGCAACCAAAGAAAAAGAAGCCAAAGACGGAAGTGGACCCAATGCTGCAGTTCCTCAGAGAACAAGCCGAAAAAGATGAGGCCAACAACAAGCGTATGCTCGATATGTTGGAGAAATTTTTTCAAAAGTAATTTACCGTAATTCATGATAGCAATACTTCCTACAGCCATATATATATATATAAAACATAATAATAATGAAAATAATTTTTTTTGCCAATAAGGATTTTCTAGATCTCTTTTTTTATCCCTGAGGAACTTCAGTATTGGGTATTTTTCAGTCCCGGCTTCTTTTTCTTTGGCTTCTTGCACGCCTTTGCCTTTGGGGTGACTGGCCCGGTTGCAGTGCTAACCCGGCGTCCCCCTTACGCACTTTACTAATTGTATAGGCCTAGCCATCCTTATTGGCAATGGGTACGTATGTAATCGTAAAAATCTTAGACCAGTAATATAGGTAGACGGAGTAAGCCGATGTTAGCTACCGGCCGCGAGTGAAACCAACATTGAATCGAGGCAGACCACGTGATGTGGGGACAGGATGCGCGGCAATTTAAAGCGTCTGCGTATGAACAGTACAAACAGTACATCATTGTGTAAAGAAAAATGATCATTTTCAATTAGTGCAAATTAAAAATATGTTAACTAAGATTAGCAATACCTTCACTAATCATTTCTGAGAAAATACAAATAATAATACATCCATTGATACATCCTTTGTCAAATGTCAAACGTATTTGCCGCGCACTTAACATCATCTAGCGGCAAACCTGCGAACTTCTCGCTTTTTCCATGTCAAAATATTTAACATTGAAAGCGTTGAAAGGTACCCCACGCAACAATGCAGTCTATCCCGAATTGACCCGTCGAGCAGGCTGTGTCCCCACATCACGTGGTTTGCCTCGATTCAATGATGGTTTCACTCGCGATGACGTCATACTCTGTCCACCTATATTACTGGTCTAAGGTAAAAATATGTAAATACATAATGTAAGTATGTATGTATCATTATGTAATTAAAATAAAGGCTGAATTATTAAACATTGAACCACGTTCCAATTTGTGTGTTCCAATCCAATTTGCATACAGTAATTTACAAACGTTAAGTGGCAGTAAATGCGGCTTCAAAATTGGTTTACAATACAAAAATATAAGCAGCCTTTACAGAAACATTTTATCTTCACTTTGTCTATCCTGCTTGTTCCATCTGTGCCTGATTACGGTGTAGGGTGTGGAGCTGAAGTAGCATATCTCGGAACTGCGCTCCGCTAGCTTCATCGCGAGGTACAACTGCTCTCTCTGCCCGGATTTCTCGGGGTTCCATGGTCAGGACTTCACCCGCCGTAACACATATGTTGTGCATTACTGCACAGGCAGTCAGAACCTTGACACCGGTTTCCAACGAAACTTCTAGGGCCTTGGTGTAGATGGATCTCCACCGAATCTCCATTGCACCAAACACTCGCTCGATCAAGCAACGCCCTCTGCTTAGATGGTAATTAAAGTTTCGCTTAACCGGTGTCAAGGGCTCTTTGTATGGAGGAACGACGGCAATAGGGTTGCGGATGCAGGCGTATCCCTTGTCCCCAATAAGGAACCAACCTGGAGGTGGATATGTTCCTGTACGGTACAGGTGGCTGTGTCGAAGTGCACGCATGTCGTGTACCGAGCCAGGGAGACCAGCGAAAATGTCGATAAACATACCCCGATGGTCACAGACACCTTGCAGTAGGATAGAGTAGAACAATTTCTGATTAATGTACTGATCATGAAGGTTCGTGGGGACCATCGTTCTTACCTGGCATCCGTCAATAGCGCCAGCTACCTGACGGAATACCGGGCTACGACATAGTTCTTCAAATCCCGTACCTACGTCTTCTAGCTCGGCACCAACTGGGGTATAAATGACACTGTGGGCAATCTGCACAGTTCCGTTCAATATGCGATGTACAATTCGGTGTGCAGTGGTGCGTGGGATATTGAAAACGCAGGCCACAATCCGGAAACAGGTTCCACAGCCAAGCCAATAAAGGAACACAATGACCTAGAAATATTAAGTAATATATTATATTTAATAATTAATAAAATTATATTTAAATGGTAGCCGATATTTATATATCTATATTTACCTCGAATTCGGTAGACCATCCTTGCTCCTTCATTCTCAATTTGTTGGTGAACAAATGAAGTGCATAGGGCGTCACTCGAATGTGCTCTTTCGTTTTCATTTCATCACCATTTAATATGGCAACAATGTCCCTGTTCATAGGTTCTAGCCTGCAGTAGGCTCCTCGCAGTGCCTGCGTAAGAAAGGTAGAAAGATGTTGGTGAACCCTAGGCAATGATACTGGGCTTGGTCTACTACAATTTTCCCTATTGTATTTATTTTAACAGTAGGCCTATAATACAAACACATACTGTGCTGACCTAATGCACAGATATGATGTGTACAACGCTAGGCCTACACAGGACTACATACCATTGCTTGTCTTCTTCTATGCATCAATATCATAGTTTGCAATCTTCGTCTTCGGGCTCGATTTCTTAGTAAAATACAAACAGCAAACGCAAACATCCACTCTCTTCTTGGTTCTGCTTCCATTATAACATCCATTATAACATTAAACGAATATTTTTAGGTTAAAAGACTTCACATACCCTTCCCATACCGGCGTAATGAATTTCGCGCCTCTACAGATTTGGCGCGTTTTTAGCTGTCAACTGTCAACACGGCGGTGACTTTTTGTATGATTTGGTACGCAAAGGCGGTGGATTAGTTGGCGAGATTAGTGGACTAAAATGGTATGTCCAAAGCTCTTATGAGGTAGTGGGTAGCAGGTTAGTGGTTAGTGGTTAGTGGTTAGCAGGCGAAAATCAAGTTGGAACACACCCTTAGTTTGTTTTGATTTAGTGAACTGTGTTCCTATATCTGTATCATACCGAACCATTTCGGAACTGTGTTCCAATCACGGTTGTGATAATACCGTGTTCTATCGTGAACTGTGTTCCGATATCGTGTTGCCGTACTGTGCCAATTCGGAACTGTGTTCCGAGTGTTCATGCTGTACCATTTCGTGAGCTGCATCTGTTGCTCCACATAACTGTCGGGACTGTGTTCCGACGGGAGGACGATCGCCACGACAGCGCCAACTACAGTCCGGCATCTGGACTTCTCCTGGACTCCCGTCAACGGGCCAACGGGTTAACCTCTTCATAGGATGAGTACACCCATTTGGGGAATACAATATGTGTTTGTATGTCTCTAGCGTTAATGATAATTGTGTGAGTGTTTAGCCTACGATATAGGCCTAAGAATATATATTAGTGTACTCCTATTCCTCCACTAGTCAAGATTCCGACACCCCGGCTATTTTAGCCACATCACAGCCTATATCAAGAAGTTCAAGATGCCTCCCAAAGTAGCAAATAATAGTCATTGGGCGATGATTGAAAAGCTGGAAGGTTCATCCAATTACAATAATTGGAAGTTCATAGTGAAAATAAACCTAACGAATGACAACTTGTGGGATTGCGTGCTAGGAACTGACGACAACGATGCCAATGATCGCTGTGCTCGGGCGAGGATATGTCTTACGCTACAATCGTCTACGTTTGTCCATGTAAGGACAGCAAAAACTGCCAAGGAAGTATGGGACAGTTTAAAAAGGACCTACGAAGACACGGGACTTAATAGACGACTAGGGTTGATGAGAAGTCTTTTTAGTGCCAAGCTGGAACAATTCTCGACAAAAGAGGAGTATGTCAACGAGGTAATGTTAACAGCACAAAAACTTGAATCCATTTCAGCAACAGCTGACGATGAGTTGTTAGCTGTCATAATGTTAACTGGTTTGACAGAAGAGTACAATCCTATGATTATGGCAATGGAGAACAGTGGAGTCAAGATAACTAGTGAGTTTGTCAAGACAAAACTAATCCAAGAAGACAGCAGAAAGGCCGTAGAGAAACGAGTTCAAGACTGTGCATTAGCTGCAAAACATAGCAAGTCACAGGACAAGGGAACTTCATCCAAGCTGAAGAAGAAAGTGCGCTGTTATAATTGTGGCGAATTAGGTCACATAAGGCCTCAGTGTGATAAACTTCCTAAAGATAAGGACAAAAAACAAGGTGATAATGCCGTGCTGAGTGCAATGATGGTGAACATTGCATCCAATAGTTGGTACGTTGATTCTGGCGCAACTTCGCACATGACGAATTGCAAAGAGTGGTTACAGAATTTCAGCGATACTGAAAGCAAGAAGGTAACCGTAGCCAATTATGCCAAGCATGATACCCATGGTCGTGGGGATGTAGTTGTGGAGATAAATACAAAGATATCAAATGTAGTGCATGTACCAGATCTGAATGCTAACCTTCTCTCTGTAAGTACAATGGTCAACAATGGGCTGAACGTAAACTTCTCTAAGGAAGGGTGCCATATCTATAGGCCTAAAGTTGGACACAACATTCAGGGGGAGATAATGGCTACCGCTACTAATGTTGGTGGAATGTTCAAGCTAGACACAACTGAGAGAGCAAATGCTGCAGCTGTGAGTGTGACCAACACGCATGAATTGTGCCATCAAAGATTAGCTCACTTGAACCGTAGAGATATGGGCTTGCTTTCTCAAGGTTTGGCTACTGGCATGCATGTTACAGGCACCAGTGATAAACAGTGTATACCTTGTATTGAAGGCAAACAGAGCAGAACTCCATTCAAGACTGTCGGAGGCAAGCGCGCTAAAGAGAAACTAGAGCTTGTACACTCCGACGTCTGTGGACCCATGTCGGAACCGTCATGGGGAAATGCTCGATATGTCGTGACGTTCACAGACGACTTAACAAGGAAGACTTTCGGATATATGATGAAATCAAAAGACGAAGTGAAGGCCAAGTTTGAAACATTTAAAGCGTTTACTGAAAATCAATGCAACAAAAGGATCAAGACTTTGAGAACCTGATAATGGTACTGAGTACACCAACAAAAGTTTTCAGGAGTTTCTCAAGAA
Organism: Isoperla grammatica; assembly: GCA_945910005.1. Classification (NCBI taxonomy): domain Eukaryota; kingdom Metazoa; phylum Arthropoda; class Insecta; order Plecoptera; family Perlodidae; genus Isoperla; species Isoperla grammatica. The sequence continues at coordinate 1,383,278 of OX246747.1, read as the reverse complement.
AAATGGCATAAGACACCAAACGACTGTGCCATATACACCCGAACAAAATGGTGTGGCAGAGAGGTTAAATCGGACATTAGTTGAAAAAGCTAGATGTATGCTTCAGGACTCGGGACTTGGAACAAGGTATTGGGCAGAAGCTATCAATACTGCAATATATCTGAAAAACAGATCGCCTTCGAGAGCAGTCCCAGGTGTGACTCCAGAAGAAGCGTGGACTGCTGGGAAGATTGATATCGGTAATTTAAGAGTTTTTGGTTGTCGTGCGTATGCACATATTCCAAAGGAATTGCGCAAGAAATGGGATCCAAAATCTAGGCCGCTGATTTTTGTGGGATATTGTGAACATTCCAAGGGATATCGTCTGCTAGATCCAGAAAAGCCGTATAAAGTGATCAAGGCCAGAGACGTAATTTTCATTGAAGAAAATACGACACGAGGTTCGGAGAAGATCTGTAGGGGAAGAATAAGAGTTCGGAGGACCAGCACTGAGGCAATAAATAGGTGGACTGTAAACACTAGGTCGAGTTCAGAAATAATCCGCACATACACAAAATACACTTGAAAGTAAAAGGAATATATTATCACAAATAACACATTACACTTATATTCTTGAGTTACAATTACAATACATGAATTATGTGTGTTGTACACATGTGGAAATGAGAATAAAAGCGACAATATTTCTACACGACGCGAGCATGTAAAAATGGACGACAAAATACAACAATGAAAAAATGCAAAGATATTAGGAAAGATAAAATAGCTCAACATTCGCTTTCCTCGCGCATGGGTGCAAAGACATTGAAAGAGTAAAGTGACAGCTGATGCGATCTGTCGGGCATAACTAAAATTACAACACATTTGCATGAACAAGATCGCTTCGGAAAACAAACAAGTTTCTGACGTCAAGTCCACGACTGAAGACAATGTTGTTGACTCGGATAATTCAGAAGATCATGTTGAAGCAGACGATTCATCTTCAAGTTCAGAAGATGAGGATCATGATTCAGCAAATCCTGACGAATGGGAAGTTGCAAGCAATCAAGAGCCTGTAACCAGGTACCCTCGTAGAAAAAGAAAACCCAAACAGTATCCTGACATGGTGGCATATGAAGCTTTGTGCACCGAAATCAAAGAACCGAATACAATAAAAGAAGCTTTGACATCGAAAGAACAAGAATCGTGGAAGACGGCTATGCAAGAAGAGTTCAATTCGCTGATAGAAAACCAAGTTTGGGATTTGGTCGATCCACCTGCAAATAAAAAAATTGTAGCAAATAAATGGGTCTACAAAGTAAAGAAGGCAGCAGATCGGAAAGTTTCAAGATATAAAGCAAGACTAGTCGCAAAAGGGTCTACCCAGAATCAAGGTGTAGATTACGAAGAGACATTCTCGCCAGTGGTTAGAAGCTCGACCATGAGAATGCTTTTTGCATTAGCTGCTCAACTTGATCTAGACGTTGATCATAGTGATGTAACCACAGCATTCATACACGGCGAATTGGAAGAAGAAATTTTCATGCAGCAGTCTGAAGGATTTGTGAAGAAGGGTGAATTTAAAGTTTGTCGTCTGAAGAAAGCCATTTACGGACTAAAACAGTCGTCCAGAATGTGGAATAAGAAAGCAGATGCAACATTGATCAAAGCAGGTCTAAGAAAATCCAGTTACGAACCTTTTATATATTACAAGATTCAAGGCAAATCTGTTCTAATTATTGCCCTGTATGTCAACGATTTTCTTATTCTGTCTAACTGCGAAGAAGATAAAGCAAAAATAAAAGGAGTACTTGCGAAGGAGTTCAAGATTCAAGATCTAGGTGAAACTGCTCACTGTCTTGGGATCAGAATACAACGAGATCGGAAGAACAAGAGAATCTTCATTGACCAGAGGAAATATATTGAAGAAATATTGCAAAAGTTTGGGACTGGCGATTCAAAGGCGACTGCGACACCACTAGACGTGAACCAGAAGTTGTCCAGGAACGACAACAGTGCTGAGAAGAACTCGCCAAACATTCCATACCCGCGTTTGATTGGTTCTTTAATGTATCTGGCAGTGTGGACTAGGCCTGACATAATGCACGCTTAAGTGTATTGAGCCAATTCAATGCAGCATTCACACTTGAGCATTGGAAGGCAGCAAAACGGGTTCTTCGATACCTGAAAGGTATTCTAAACAGTACTACTCTCTGGTATATGGGAAAGCGGAAGATCCCACCATTGTTAACGCATATGTGGATGCAGACTGGGGTGGTGCAGAAGACGACCGCAGAAGTTACACAGGCTATGCAGTTTTACTTGGAGAAGCTGCTGTGAGCTGGGAGTCGAAAAAACAGAAGACCGTGGCATTATCCAGCACAGAGTCGGAATATATGGCAATCGGCGAAGTCACAAAAGAGGCGATTTACCTGAAGGGATTTCTGAAAGAGTTGTTTCTGCGAGACTTTTCTGTCATTGTGCACAACGATAATCAAGGTGCCCAGAAACTGGTACACAATCCGGTGTTCCATAATCGCACGAAGCACATAGACATTAGACACCACTTCATCAGAGATGCAGTTGAAGAAAAGCAGATTGAGGTGTCGTATACTCCAACTGATAAAATGATAGCTGATGTACTCACTAAAGGTCTCAGTGGACCCAAACATGTTTTCTGTATGAAAGGACTGGGTTTACAAGCAATGTAAAGTGTAGTACTAGAACTTAAGTTTTTTTTTTGTGTTTCATTCTAGAATCATTAGTTATGATTAAGGGGGAGTGTTGTATCCTATGAAGTAGTAATCAGAACTAATGTATTAGCATTCATTTTGAATAGCCCGCTAGGTTAGAGCCAGCGCCTTCTAACTATTATCACATGTACAATTCTAGCTATGTCATCTATACAAGGCGTTGTTCACTTCCTGTCGTGTAATCATCTAGAGAATAAAAACTTACATACTTTTACAGAGCTCTAGTATTTGACTTTATCCACAGCATCCACAGTACCTTTCAAGTAACAATACATATAATTCCATTGATGATTCTCCCCCACAAGAAGAGGTTTTAAACAGTCTTTCCGAGACGGAAAAACTACTAATAGAATCTCTAACACGTGTAGAAGTTCGCGCCCCGGGCTGTACCGATATTATTCACAGCGAACATGAAGGAATCCGTAGATTTGCTCCTCTCGACAAGGAAGGTTGCCAACATTCCTGCAGATAATGTCTATATGTTTCCGAAATTATGTGCTTCGGGACATTATCGTGCATGCGATGTAATGCGTCGTTTGGCTTCGGACAGTGGAGCACAATACTAGTAACTTAACGTCCACTCGACTAAGAAAGCACGTGGCTACCGTTAGCCAAATTCTAAACCTGAAGGCAATGAGCTTGATTTGTTAGCCAATTTTATGGGGCACGATGTCCGTGTACACAGACTTCCAGAGGATACACTGCAATTAGCAAAGGTAAGCAAATTGTTAATTGCTATGCAAAAGGGCGAGGGCCATAAATTAAAAGGCCTCAGTCTAGACGAGATAAATGTAGATACTGATGTGGATTCGGACGGGTCAACTAATAGTGAAGACGATTACAGTGATAAGAACGAGGTTGATGCTGAGGGCATGGGAGGGAGTCCACCTGAAACTAGGCGTGAAACCAGCCTACCAGTAAAAACCCGCAAAACTGCTTGTAAAAGAAAGACGACGAAAGAAGAAAGATCTGCTGTACTGAAATACTTTGAAGGTTCGATTCGATTAAAACCAACCCCCGGGAAAGACGCCTGCGAGAAGTGTAAGACGAATGTTGGCTCTCTTCTAGCAACCCGATCGTGGTCAGATATCAAGTTCTGCGTTTACAACACGATTAAGAAACTTGACGCATAACTAAAAAGTTAAAGAAGGGAAGGGTGATACTATGGTTTGGTTGGTAATTTGTTAGAACATATGGTTTGGTTGGTAATTTGTTAGAACATTTAAATAGAAGTACTGTTAAAATTACTTATAGGTACCGTCACATAAGTTTGGCGTATAGTACTTACATTACGGCATTTCGTACATTTTGTACAGCTAGTTATTTTCTAGGGAAGAGAAAGTTCGTTTATGTGGCCGTATCAAAATCTTTGGCCCTATCTTACTTTGTTAACACTGTCCGTCTTCTCCCATTTGAATTATTTTTGCCATGCAGCTCCCTTCTTCATTATTAATTAGTCTTGTAATCTAAAGTACCAACCATACAATAAACCATATCTTACGATTACAAATTACATGCATGCTAATTAATGTAAATGTATGCCAGGTTGTGGTTTAACAAATTATAAAAATAACTATATACAGTAGTATAATAATACGCCATCCTATTACTTTACACTTTACAGCATTCACACACTTAGCGTTTAGTTTTTAAGTAATTTTGTATTCTCTGTATCCTGCTTGTTAACATTCATTCGCCTTCGACAGTCCCCGACTCCTTCCACCACTGGGCTCGGGCGCGACTCGGGACAGTACTGTTCGGACACGCGAGTGAGGACGTGCCGCCCATCATCAGTAAGTCATACAAACGTTACGAAGATTGGTCCACATTTGGTAATTGTAACTTAGCAATTACATAGTTGGACTTACGTTTAAGCTACTTTGAATCATGTATTGTCTCCATTATCATTGTATAGATATCTGATGTCCAATAATTAAGCTACAGCAACATAATCATACAACCCTGTAATAAAGATCGTGTACTTTATCAAGGAAGTTAGGTTGATGACACCACATTTATGTATGCAAATTGGTGCAATAGGGAATTTTCGGATGATTTTTTTATAGTTCCATCTAGTTGAATACCATTTTCTATATATAATCACAATAATTGTTGTGTATTTTGGAATAGATTTCATTGATAAAAATGACCCGAAACTTTCACACATCCTTTTGGCTGGGAAAACGGGGAATGACGTCAAACATTTGGATAACAACCGACCAATATCAAGAAACGCTGTTTTGCTGATAATTTTACTCCCAATAGCGTGTTTGTGTCAAATTGGTTTCTAAAGTGTTCAATAATTACTCCTGAACATAGATTCACAAAGTAATGTTCAATAATTACAATATTTTTAAAGACGATTTGAAAATATTGTTTTAAAACAAAGCGTGTGAAGATCGCCAACAATGACGTGATGTTTTACTAAGCGAAATAATTGTAAATTTAAAAGGCCATAGATACATTCACCAATAAATTATCTTGTTTACCAACGTTTGACGTCATTGACCGTTTCGTAATGTAGGTACAAATTTAAAACTTTAAACGCTGATAGAATTGAATTGGAACTATGCACTTCTCAGACATACAAATTATATCCACGTAATTTTTTGTTTAGGATATATCATGTGTAAGTATTCGGAGAAATATTTATGTCTGAAGAAAATTTCCTATTATTAGATTAAAATCTAACAAACAAACTAATAAATACTGCTTCACCATTAAGTTAATGAACATACTGACTACGCGTATTCTTATAGTAGCTTTCATAAAGTACAGCGGCTTTGGCTCCACATTATGAAAACAGTTGCCAATAAACACCTCCTGCACAAAGTGTCGCACATTTTATTTCAACTGAGTAGTGAGTAGGCCCTACTTTCAACTGAGTAGTGAGTAGGCCCTACTTTTAACTGAGTAGTGAGTAGGCCCTACTTTCAACTGAGTAGTGAGTAGGCCCTACTTTTAACTCGTTTGTGATTGATATTAATTTTATTAATATATTTACTTAACCGTTCTCGTTCATGATTGGTTCACGTGACTCAGATTGGCAACTATTGTTATTTGTGAACAATTTGTGACACACAAGAGTGGGAGAGTTGTAGAGCGCGATTGCAACCGGTGATTCTAATCTGTGTGTTACGGCCTTGATATGGGATTAAAAGAGCTCGCGATTGTTTAATGGCGCCTGGTGATCACGGAGCGATCCCTTAACGCCAACATTTTATACCTGCTCGATAGACAGATATAGTCGCCGTACAACATCTTTGGTAATGCTTCCGTCACAGGTGGGTGAGCGGCATCCAACCAGCGGCCGTGGCTAATTCAAATACCTGCTCGGGTTGGTCGATGACTGAAGCACGTCATTGATTGATGACGAACGCATTACCGAAGTTGTTGTAAGAGAACTATAGATACTTGGGCTTAACGTATCATATTTATGCAACTAGGCTAATCGAGACGATGAATGGGTGAAATATGAAGATGAAATAGCGGTGCTGTTTGGGGGAAATGGAGGAAAAGGTGGTGGGAAGGACGTGGACTGCATTTCGTCTGACTTCTCCCTCTCGACCAGTCCGGCTAGGGTGGCCCTACCAGAAGCATACGCTTCCGCCGGCATAGCTCTCGGGATCAGATCAACAAAGCACGCAAACCTGCCCACCACGATAAGGTAGCAGTCCGTGGGCAGGATACCTGCTCTAAAAAACAAAGTTACACGAGTCATTTGTTGGCAGTAGGGGAATCAGTTTATTTCCTTCCCTGCCACCAAAATGTCTGGTTTCTTCAATACCAATATTCTTGGAGGTTATTTATTATTTATACCACGATTAGGATTGGGACGTTTAAAGTTTGAACGTGGGAGTGGCCTTAAACGTTTACATTTTTATACCACGTTTAAACGTTTGTACAGTAGTATTTGTATATATATGTATGATAGAAACAAGCTAATATTTCACAACAAAGCCTGCTTTTGTATTGTATTTATTGAAATGTACCCGCCCGGGAGCGGGAAGGCCAATGTAGGGCACTATTGACCTCTGTAGCCATACACATTATAGAGTAAGGACTAGGTACTAACTAATAATACAAAGTGGCAAAGGGGATTCAAATTGTAAAAACTACTTACTAGTCTACTACTATAGTTTTTTTATCACCATGAATTTTTATTTTACCCTACATAGGTTTCGGAAATTTACTGCATCGGTAATTTTTCATCTCACGGCAGGTGAAGAGCGATTAAAACGTTTAAACTTTTAAACGCAAATTTTAAAAACGGTTAAATGTTTAGGCTATTAAACATACTTGTCCATCCATAATCACGATATGCTCAAGTAAATCACAGAATGTGCATTAGTATTACCCCCCCCCCCCCCCCCCCCACAACTGCATGCTATTCGTACGAGGATTATTATCTATTTGTATTGCAAAGATTTAAAAGTTTAATCCAATTAAAGAAGTAAATTGATTGCACATTTATTATTTACCGTTTACACTTTTATAAACGGTTCTTAGAGAAAATGATTTCTGTAGTATTGCGTAAGATTACTAATAGGTAACATCGCGGTTATCACTAGTATTACTAATACTTTGGGGGCTTTATTATTCCATCAAACCCCAAAGAAGAATAATTTTCCAGAATTGAAGAATGTGAGTGATTAAATAAGAAAGCTCAAGGTCCTTGTTCATGATCTCGGGAAGTATACTTTGTCATTCAACAATTACTCCTGTGTTGAGAAACACGTAATGTATGGTTTGAGAGAAATAACGGTCGTGTGTATTGATCTCGTATTGTGTGTTTGTTAAGACATGGCTGTTATGTGTAAAGATCCCTCTGTACATGTGTGCAGTGTATTGATCTCGTATTGTGTGTTTATTAAGACATGGCTGTTATGTGTAAAGATCCCTCTGTACATGTGTGCAGTGTATTGATCTCGTATTGTGTGTTTATTAAGACATGGCTGTTATGTGTAAAGATCCCTCTGTACATGTGTACAGTGTATTGATCTCGTATTGTGTGTTTATTAAGACATGGCTGTTATGTGTAAAGATCCCTCTGTACATGTGTACAGTGTATTGATCTCGTATTGTGTGTTTATTAAGACATGGCTGTTATGTGTAAAGATCCCTCTGTACATGTGTACAGTGTATTGATCTCGTATTGTGTGTTTATTAAGACATGGCTGTTATATGTTAAGATCCCTCTGTACATGTGTGCAGTGTATTGATCTCGTATTGTGTGTTTATTAAGACATGGCTGTTATGTGTAAAGATCCCTCTGTACATGTGTGCAGTGTATTGATCTCGTATTGTGTGTTTATTAAGACATGGCTGTTATGTGTAAAGATCCCTCTGTACAAGTGTACAGTGTATTGATCTCGTATTGTGTGTTTATTAAGACATGGCTGTTAAATGTAAAGATCCCTCTGTACATGTGTACAGTGTATTGATCTCGTATTGTGTGTTTATTAAGACATGGCGGTTATGTGTAAAGATCCCTCTGTACATGTGTGCAGTGTATTGATCTCGTATTGTGTGTTTATTAAGACATGGCTGTTATGTGTAAAGATCCCTCTGTACAAGTGTACAGTGTATTGATCTCGTATTGTGTGTTTATTAAGACATGGCTGTTAAATGTAAAGATCCCTCTGTACATGTGTACAGTGTATTGATCTCGTATTGTGTGTTTATTAAGACATGGCGGTTATGTGTAAAGATCCCTCTGTACATGTGTGCAGTGTATTGATCTCGTATTGTGTGTTTATTAAGACATGGCTGTTAAATGTAAAGATCCCTCTGTACATGTGTGCAGTGTATTGATCTCGTATTGTGTGTTTATTAAGACATGGCTGTTATATGTAAAGATCCCTCTGTACATGTGTACAGTGTATTGATCTCGTATTGTGTGTTTATTAAGACATGGCTGTTATATGTTAAGATCCCTCTGTACATGTGTGCAGTGTATTGATCTCGTATTGTGTGTTTATTAAGACATGGCTGTTATGTGTAAAGATCCCTCTGTACATGTGTACAGTGTATTGATCTCGTATTGTGTGTTTATTAAGACATGGCTGTTATGTGTAAAGATCCCTCTGTACATGTGTACAGTGTATTGATCTCGTATTGTGTGTTTATTAAGACATGGCTGTTATGTGTAAAGATCCCTCTGTACATGTGTGCAGTGTATTGATCTCGTATTGTGTGTTTATTAAGACATGGCTGTTATGTGTAAAGATCCCTCTGTACATGTGTGCAGTGTATTGATCTCGTATTGTGTGTTTATTAAGACATGGCTGTTATATGTAAAGATCCCTCTGTACATGTGTGCAGTGTATTGATCTCGTATTGTGTGTTTATTAAGACATGGCTGTTATGTGTAAAGATCCCTCTGTACATGTGTGCAGTGTATTGATCTCGTATTGTGTGTTTATTAAGACATGGCTGTTATGTGTAAAGATCCCTCTGTACAAGTGTACAGTGTATTGATCTCGTATTGTGTGTTTATTAAGACATGGCTGTTATGTGTAAAGATCCCTCTGTACATGTGTGTAGTGTATTGATCTCGTATTGTGTGTTTATTAAGACATGGCTGTTATGTGTAAAGATCCCTCTGTACATGTGTACAGTGTATTGATCTCGTATTGTGTGTTTATTAAGACATGGCTGTTATGTGTAAAGATCCCTCTGTACATGTGTGCAGTGTATTGATCTCGTATTGTGTGTTTATTAAGACATGGCTGTTATGTGTAAAGATCCCTCTGTACATGTGTAAATACATGATCTCAAAAGTGATGTGAAAAACATAGATCTCGGTCTGAGTTACCAAACCAACTTACACAACAGCGTACTAGCGAAGTATGCGTATCATAGTCGTGATGTACGCATCCAATTTCATCACAAAAATGATTTCCGTTTGTTTCTAGGATCCATAGTGTGCTGTCTCACAGACCCTCTTGATGCATTGTTTTACTGTTCACATCAAGAGGGCAGTGTGCTTTTAAAAGATCTTTGGTTTGTGTGGGTTATACTGTTGAGATCAAGAGGGCAGTGTATGTGAAAAGATGTTTGGTTTGTGTTGATTTGGAGGGGAGATTGGTTGCTAGGGGAACGAGAGTGGATCTACGGATTCCAAGAGAATAGGATCTTGGTGATTTGTGCTTTTCGTTTTTGCAGTGGATAAGTGTTAATTCATAATTAAAACCAGTAATCTTTCTACTACAAAGTGTTTCTGTTAATTTACATTCGTGTATTTACCTGGATGAGAGTGTGACAACAACGGGATTGCATCTACGGAGTCTAAGGGAATCAGGTCTACGTGATTTGTGCCGTCTCGTTCTTGCTGTGTATTAATGGTTATTCTTAATTAAAACCAGTACTTTATCTACTTCAAAGTGTTTATGTAATTTACATCCGTGTATTTACACTTGCCACCTCCCATCGTACATAGCCAGGATCGGAGTGTGACAACTGGAGCCCGACGTTTCATTACCTTCACCGCGAACATACGTGTACTGCGAGGCGTGAGTGACTTTACATAGTGTTGTTGTGTATTTTAATTCAGTATAAGTGCCAGTTTTTGCGTTTGTTTGCGATTTTGCATACCGATTTTTGCGTTCGTTCACGAAGATATAGTGAAAGAACAATTTAGTGATGCCTAATACACGGGCCCAATCTGTGGTCGAGGACATGCCAGATGCAGATCATGTACCGCCTATTGACAGATTGGAAACTATTCTGGTGGGTTTCGGAGCCTTGCTCGGCACTATCTCGGGCCGCCTCACCGCTCTCGAGGTGTCGATGCCTCGCGCGACGTCGTCGGGCGCCGAGACGCCTCCGTGTGCCAGTGGGCTGGAGCAGCGCCCGCTGTCTCACGCGTTCAGCCGACCGACCATCGCGGTCCGCTTCCGAGACGACGACACGGTGCACCCCATGGAGTTCCTCAACGCCTTGGAGGTGTACTTTACACAATCGCAGATACCATCAGGTGAGTGGTTACAATTAACCATCGCACAAATGGATGGTATGCCTGCTGACTGGGGGCACGCGTTTCAAGACACGTGGTCGAGTTGGGACGACTTCAAGTCAGCATTTGTCAACGTTTTCTGGTCAGAGAACAAGCAGGAGAAGCTGATTGATGAGCTCCACACCAACTTTTATAACCGTGCGACCCACAAATCAATGGCGGAGTTCTTTGTATCATGGATGCGAAAGATCAAGCATCTATCACCGCCCATTCCACCACGACCGTTCATCAGGCGGATGTCTCATCTGTTCCCGGCAAACGTGGAAAACGTTTTGGTGGCCGCAAGGGTGTCAACGTCCGCGGACATGCTCACTATTCTGCGGGATATGGACGACGCTGCTGCAAGACGGCCACAACGTGGCGGAGACGCTTACCAAGGGGTGTCTCGTACTCAACATGTCAGAGATGATGACAATCGCTACACGACACCGGGAGGACCGATGGGTCGGCCCAACCATCAATGGAGGGAGCCATCTGGACATGGCAACAACGACCAGTGGCGTGATCGGCCGCTAGCTCGCGAGAATCAACGCCCGCGCATCAACCAGATCGAGATGGTGCAAGATGGCGCGTCGTCGCTCGAGGCGTTTGTGGAAGATGGGTCCAGACGACAATCAGGGAAACGAACAATAGCTGCACAAGCGCCTTCATTGTTGCCAGCTGGAGTGTCGTCATCGAAGGTAGCGCTAGATCTCGTCACGGCGAACATCCGATCTATTGGTGTAGTGAAGATGTGTACTAAACATAAATACTATAATATTAATATATATTATATTATATATTATTAAATTAATAATACTATAATACTAAATAAAACATTTAGGCCTTACAACTAACTTGCCTAATTGCAACGTGAAAAGTTCTTTATGTACACGTGTGTAACTTGTTTGCAGTACCGGTAGTCCGGTACTATAGCCAAGTCAGAAGTGACTATTTTACAATTTAGGCCTACCGATTCCGATTGTGATCTCAATGCTGCTAATTGTGCTTGGGCATGTCCTGCTGTCACCTTTCTATTGGTAGCCCTGATAGGCGTAAATAGTACAGTGGTGATACCAGCTAAGAATTTGTGTTGCTGGGGTTTGAATGCCATGTAACCGTTTATATAACAAGCTTAAATTTGTTTTTTTTATTTTTGAACCGCAGAAGAACTTTGTTTGATTACTGGCGGGTAGCAAGTGTTAGGCCTACGGAATTAAAATAATTGAGCTAGCGATATAAAATACTAGGGAAATACACTAAATTGTCAAGTGGAGTCTTCAGTCTTCTGTCTGAGTCTTCAGTAGGCTTACGCTTACTGTTATCTTCTTAAAAATTACTGTAATTCCGTGCTGTTGTCATCATCGTACCAAGAAGATCGGGCCTATATACATAAATAAGATTAAAGTCTATTAAGCCTAGGCCTACATCTCAACTCGACACTCATGTCAACTCAAACCAAGAAGCACTACCAGTACTCGTACATATCTAATTGTTTATAGTAGTTTTTTTTAATGCGGGTTTTTTAAATTCTTTTAAAAAAACAAGTAAACATCCCAAACGGGTAGTTGTTATTCGGGATTCATTCGGTATTTATCGAAAAAATTCGTTGCAAATAAGTAGTTCAGAATGTAGTACGGCGCATGAAGAAAAAGTTCATAAAGTGTCACATGGATGGCGCTAGTAGTACGATATTGCATAAGCGATGCACAGGACGTAACAGTTACGTCGAGCCGCTAAACGCTACTACGATCCGGCGCCAGAGGTTTACTGTTACACGTTTGGAGATGCGACAGGCGCGTGCCAAGCAACGAACCCTTTACTTTTGAGCTCTGCTATTTGCATTTTATTTATGTTGTTGTTTGTACATTGAAGATTTCCTGGATTCCATAGTACACTGTTTTGCCCTCGTTTTGAATTAATACCTCAAAACATGGTAGCCCACATTATCTTTGGGTTTTCTAACCTATATAACCAATAACGGCCTCTATGTTTTTGTCATCGAAACGTGATAAACTATGGGCAAGTTGCGCGTACCGCACACAACAATGTTGACTTGCTCAAGTCAGTCGCCAGTTTTGCTACGTCGCCTCTGCTGCAGCAAACTAGCCACTTGCTTGGTTGTCACTCACAATGCAGCTTTTGTAAATTCAACGTTTCTCTTTTGTTATTCTTCTCCATTTTTCTTTTTTTCTTTCTTTTTGAGGGTGAGACAAAGCAGTAAAATTGTACTCGCTATTAATTTTAGTATTTGTTTAAGATAAGCTTTTAATGATGGCCTCAATCTTGTTTGTAAGTGGGGAGGGGGGGAGGTGTAGTGATTCAATATCTCGTTCGAATGTTTCGGGGAGCATTGCCACGTTTAGTAACAGTACTTCGATATGAAAGAATTAACATCGTTATTAGTTTGTATTTGTAATTGAAGATGTGGGCTGGCAGTTAATGTTAAAAGGTTCCGGTTAAAACGACGCCTATATATATGACATTGTTTTAAATTTTTTTATGCCACATTTTAATTAGGCCTACACAATTTTCCAATGGGATTATAGTCAATGCTTGATGATATGAGATAATAATATGAAACTTTATGCACAAATTATGCAAAATGTTACAATGTATGCTAAATAAATTTTACAGCTGGCACTTCTTCATTCAAGATAAATCACACCCTCCCCTCTAGCCCTCAAATATATTTTATTTGTATATATGCCTACTACAACAAGTAGGCCTACACAAGTAATTTTTCAACATTCATTGAGTAGTAGTAGGCATATTATTTTTTTTTAGTTATTTATATATGTAGTTTTCATTGTTTTATATTTTAACTATAATTTTTCATTTTTATAATTTTTACCAGTTTACCTGAGTTTGTTTTTGTAGTTGTTTTACATTTTATTATGTTTTATAAGGCTCAGCAAGTCTCGAAAATTGAGATAATGACCTTAGAATTTACTTGACTATTATAAATACTGTAATGCCCCGAAAGCCAATGAAGACTCTCGAGAATACCGCCGACAGACTATTAATCCTAGAGGGAGATCGAGTAGGAGGCAGAGGGAGGTGAGGAGTTAAAAGAGACTAACCCATAACTCCAATTTAATGCTAAATCTTTAATGATTAGGTTTTACTCACGGACAGACCCAGTGACACGCTGATCGTCAAACATTCTTGCACCGGGCAGCAGGACGCACTATCCGTAGATCGAGGACACCAGAGAGAGAGAGACAGTTGGCCGAAACCCCGCTATATATATCGGTAGTCAATTTACTACCTACCCGTGGACATGACGTAATTGTTATACACTTACGACAGTCCCGGGTTCGATTCCGATAGTTATGACTCATGTTTAGCCCGATCAGCGGTGCTCAATGGTCAACACTGCTGAGGTTGCACCGTTAGCCAACTGCCGTTCTCTGTACACCGGCTCATACTTAAACAATGTTGCTTCAGCCATGTGCAATCATTATGTCATTATGATGAAAATGTCTCAGAACACTTTTCTAATCGTTGTCGAAGTAACAATAAAATAGTGTTGAAACAACCTGTTGAGTACTTACGCCCTTTCCTTATGGTTAACGAAATAATGCTCCCAGCATCCATTACAGCTCCCCCCTTTGAAAAAGGGTGCTATGTTCCTGAGAGCATACACTCCTTTAAAGACCTCTAAGTTAGCGTAAGTTCTCAACAGGACATAAATTTTCTGTTCGCGACCGCACCAGGTACATTGATGGGAACTATTTCCCCTGGTCCCCCGTAAACTTTAACTCGAATCCTCCGCCTGAATGGTTGAAAACCCAAGTTGCGTAGCAATAAGGAATGGAGCGCAAGGTTACACTGGGATAAGGAAAATGGCCGGCGCACTGTCCCGCCACTCCTGTTTATCTTTTTCTAGCATTTTTTTTTTCCTTCCTCATCTCTTACGCGTGTCATCATGGTCGGAACTTCCAGCCCAAGTAAACCTCTCTTCAGTAAGTTTACCTGGCGCCAGCTCAACCACTCACACTTGCGTACCTGCGAATGTCAATCAACACTTCGCGGTATAGATGTTTTTCACCCTGGTAGTAGATACCAAAGGCAAGAAGAAAACAGTGCTCTTACTAGACGCACAGAGTTGCACTAGGCTAGATGAACTTTGATAGCCACCTGCCTTATCTATTGTTTCCCAAGCGGACAGTGTCGAGTCAGGGTAATTTGAATCCCTGGCCGGCCGGATGGAAGCTAGGCTCAGAGGAAACTTGCTCACGCTAGCTCAGTGTTACTGAATTCTCAACCTCACAGGACTCACTTCGCACCGTAAACCGTGCTGTGATCGTGAAAATAACCTTCTAAAACACTATCCCTATTCGCCAATTACGGCTTAGTGCGCGCAGAGCTTTCTCAATTGATTATCAGTTTTCAACAATCCCTGTCAATTCACGCTATACGCTTTCGCGAATTTAATTTCCTCTCAGTTCATCAGCAAATTTGCTATTGTTCGCGTATAGTGCAGTGACCGTGCCTCGAACCTGGACCTTCTCTGCTCGCACACCCTTCAACGCACCTGGACAACACTCGGCAGCAAGTAAGTACTGAAATCTTCCTTACTATTTCATTTAACCAGCCGAAACTCGGTTCGCCCTAAACCTATGCATTGCAATGCATCATGGCTGGAACTACTAGTATTGACGTGGCACCGCCACCAGGTCTGTCCCTCTGTTGCCAAATAGGCTGGCAACTTTTCCAATACAATTTTCTTTTCTTTTTACATTCACAAGTTTTCTGACGTCGCAGCTAGCTTACATTCTCAGGCACAATTTTGTATATTTTGTTATGACGTATCATCGGCTTATGATTTTATCTTCTTTTATTTGACTCCCGTCGTCCTTGCTGCGGGCGCCCGTCCTATTCTGCCCTCCTGGAGAACAACGTCCGAGGGGCGGCCTCGGCTTCGCTACACAGCTCAGCCTCGCCTGCCGCGCCACCGCCTCCTATCGCCTCCAAGCACACGACCTCAGGCCGCGGCGCCAAATGGACAGCCACCGACGACAGCTGCGAAGGCTTGGCTCCACTTCTCCTCCGTCGGTAACAGCAGACACCTAGCACAGAGATTACCAAAATTAGGACAATGCTTCCGACTGGAATCCCATACTGACTAACGGGATGGTACTCAGTTTCCCTAATTTCCTTAAGTCGCCTCATCAGCGAGTTTATTACTACCGTCCTCTCCCCATTTTTATTGACGGAACCATGCTCTAGCATGTATGCTTCAATGCCCTCATGACTAGCTACGACCTCCTTGTCTAGACGGTCATACTCAATATCCCCCATTACTGGTATCTGAGGGAGAACTATAGAATCCAACTCTAATGCAACATGGGTTACACCATTACTGTAAGGCAACAACCTGAAATTATCCGAATAGTAATAACAACCAGATGTCAATTTCATCACCCCTGTGCCAGATACCACCTGACTTCGTCCTCCCGAGCTGCTGGCTGCCGTACGACACCGTTGGACCACCCGAGTAGGGGTTGAGACGCTGTTCATCCAGGACTTCATGCCAGGAGTCCGGATCCAGCGCGCCTAGAAACCACCCGGACACAGCCTCCGGTCGCAGACCCTCCGAGCCGCCTCCTGCTGCCCGAGGAACATCGCCGCTTCACAACTCCCTGCTCGGTACGTATCACTAGCTATATTAGCAGGACAGATCACAAAAGTATTGCCTACTTTGCATGTTAGATAGTCGGCCATGGTCATTACCACGTACGACTGCCTATCACTCGATAACGCGATATAATCGTACACGTTCTCCATAGCAATGCCATCACCTACCTTATCATCCAGATAAGGCAACGATTTAATCTGGTACAGCTCAAATGTCCTATCTACCGTACTCAAAGGGAATTTATCATTTATACAGTTATTACTCATAATTACAGTATGCCCCTCCACCCTTAAATTAACCTCAAATGCTGTTCTTTTTCCTTACACATTTGGCATTAATTACAAATTCTCAGGAGTTATCAAAAAGTGACTGTCGGTCGCTACTTAGTAAATGGAGAAAGCATGACAATGAACACTACATCATACAACTCAAATGTGATATGCATGTTCTTTTGAAATGTCACTAAGCATCACTTTACATGCTATTAAATCCGACTAACATTTCAAAATCAAGTACAATCCTAACCTATATTCACTTTTTTTCTATTTGTACATGTTAGGACGACTACGAATCCTTGGACGCAAACTATATGGTGTACGTGGTACTTCTTCACCAGCTGATTCGGATCGAGGTGGTGTGGTAGGTTGAGCACTGCTTGTCTCCTCTGCAAAAACCTCATCATTTACTTCAAGCCCTGACTTTCCACCGTCATTCTCGTGTAAATTCCCAGGCACTTCAGCATTAACAGAATCTCCTAGACCGGTTGTGTCCTCAGGTATTTCCTCATTGACTGAGTCTTCTGACTGGGCATTGTCCGAGTTGGTGTCGTCCGACCCCTCCTTATACCCGACCGATTGACTAACGGCTGATTGTTCTTTCCCCAGAGATGCGTGGACCTCCAAGCCGTCTTCTCCTATCGATTCGCTCTCGGTTGATTGCTCGCCGTCGGAGGATTCAACCACCTCCGATTCTTCTGATGTTGCCGACGACTCATTATCATCCGAGATTCGAGTAGAGATTGAGGTCTGCGGTATCCGCAGGTCAGGTATTGTTACCTGTTTGGAGGGTCCTGCTATTACTGTTTCATCGACACTCAAACTTCCAGGAACCATCGGGACATTTTTCCGGGGTCTACCCACAGGCCGTTTAAGTTTCTTATTTTCCTCTGGTCCCCCGCTGACATTCGTTAGTCTAGGACGCCCCCTCAGTCTTTTAATTTCTTCTACCGCTTTGTCAGATAAATCGGTCGCCTGGTGAACTCCCGTCATCTCAGGAAGACCTTCAGACTGTTTAGGCAAGATTGCCTTTTTACACGGTTTAATCCGATTGGCATGTATCACCGTTTCCTTGCTTTTACCTACCTTTAGTCTGTAATTCTCATTACTGACCTTCTCTAGGACCTCATATGGCCCGCGCCATCGATACGCCAGCTTTTTATTAACGCCCTTCTTAGTTGCCGTGTCCTGTAAATATACATACTGTCCGACACTATACGATTGTGGTTTTGCCTTTCGGTCGTAAAATTTCTTTTGCGACTCTCGAGATTTCCGGTTATTCTGTCGTACTAGCTCATAAGCGTCATTGAGCCGGTCAGCTAACTGTTGTTGCGCAGCTGACTCATGCCCAACCAGCTTAGGCTGTAGGTCATCTCCAATTGGCAATGACATCTCACGCCCATGCAACAAATAGTATGGTGAAAAGCCGGTTACATCGTTAGGCGTACTGCGATATGCCATCATGGCGTATGGAACGAATCTGTCCCATGTTCTCTGATCTTTTCCTACGTACTGCGCGATCATATCCGCTATACTCTTGTGTAACCGTTCGACTTTACCATTTCCAGCTGGATGATAGGCTGATGTAGTCAGCGTTCTAATCCCCAGCAACCGGCAGGTCTCCCTCATGAGTGCCGACACAAACTGGCGTCCTTGATCCGTCAACAGTTTTCTAGGCGTACCCCAACGCGTCACAATCTTCTCGACAAACTCACGAGCAACCGTTACCGCCGTTTGGTCCTGGATTGGAATCGCCTCACAGTACCTTGAGAAGTGGTCAATGAAGGTTAGCAAGTATTTATTACCTGAAGAGCTAGTAGGGAGTGGTCCTACTATGTCCATGGCCACGATTTGAAATGGTGCTGTCGTTTCCTCATGCGTGCCTAATGGAATCACTTGGCGTTTACCCGCTTTTCGTCTAGCACATGAATCGCATTCCTGAACATACTTTTCCACATCCTTCCTCAACGTCTTCCAAAAATACCGCTTCCGAATGACCTCTGTCGTACGCTTAATACCCTGATGCATGCTAAACACCGTATCGTGATGACTTGCGATGACCTGCGAAACAAGGGCGGTTGGAACTACAACACGCCATATATCCCCATTAACATGATAAAGCAGTCCTTTTTGATCGAGTTGGAATTGCTCCTCGAATTCTGGCTTATTGACATTCTCCACAACTTTAGAACAGAATTCATCATCTTGCTGTCTGTCCAGAATTAGGTCTCTGCTTATCACTGGAAGATATTCGCCCTTCCTCGTAGCGGTAATTGCATTTACTTGTCTTGACAAAGCATCAGCATTAGTATTGCGCTTGCCTGGTTTATAGATTACCTCGAACTCAAACTCCGACAAGCGTACCATCCATCGAGTGAATCGGGATGACTTAGGCTCTCTACACTTTAACATCCATTTCAAGGGAGCGTGGTCTGTATAAATAGTAAACCGATTCCCTAGCAGGTAGGCTCGGAAGTACCTACAGGCCCACACTACCGCCAGCATTTCTCTATCTGTGGTACTATAGTTCTTTTCTGCTTTATTCAACTGACGGGATGCATAAGCGATCGGTTTCTCATCCCCATTTAATGTCTGAGAAAGTACTGCCCCAATCGCTACCCCACTCGCGTCGGTCGTCAGAATAAATGGTTCGGAAAACACCGGGTACCGTAAAATGTTCGGACCACACAACTCACGCTTCAAAATCTCGAAAGCATCTTGCTGTTTTTCTGACCAAACAAAAGGCACATCTTGCTTCGTAAGCTCAGTTAAGGGCAGGGCGATACTCGCAAAATTCGGTACATACCTTCTGTAGTACCCCGCCAGCCCAACAAAAGCTCGTACCTCTTTCACATTGGTTGGCCTCTTATAGTCCTGTACGACCTTGGTGAGCCGAGGATCTGTTTGGACACCCTCACTCGTCACAATGTGACCTAAGTAGTTCACTTGCGAGTGAGCAAATACACATTTCTCGATCTGGATATGCAGGTTGGCTTCTCGGAGCCTCTCTAATACCCTTGTCAGAGCCTGAATGTGTTCATCCAGAGACACACTATACAAAATAATGTCATCCAAGTAAACCATGCACTCTACTCCTTTGAGTCCTGCTAGTACACAGTCCATCAGTCTCTGAAATGTGGCAGGAGCGCCTCCCAGACCCATCGCCAATCTTTTATAATGCCAATGACCCATTGACGGTAAAGAGAAAGCAGTTTTCTCCTTGTCCTTGTCGTCAATCTTACATTGATAATACCCGCTACGTAAATCCAACGTAGTAAAATATTTGCAGTTGCCCAGATTATCCAAAGTTTCCGTAATATTCGGCAAAGGGTATGCATCCCCTTTGGTTACCTGGTTTAACCCCCGAAAATCTGTCACAAGTCGATATTTGACCTTACCATCAGGGCCAGGCAACTTTTTGGGTATCATCAAAATGGGTGAATTCCACGGCGAACTAGATGGCTCGATAATTCCCTTACGGAGCATATCTTTCACATGCTCCTCCGCAACCGCTTTAAGCGCGTGCGGCATCCTATAGGGAGCCTTGTGAACTGGTCTAGCATCACCAATATCAATGGTATGACGCACCATACTGGTACACCCCAACTCATTTTCCGAGTCCACGAACAATAGGGAACTTGCATGAATTTTCTACAGCTCTGAAAGTACGTGGAATATATTGTTATTCATCTGAAGACATCACAAACCTAATTTAAAAGTTTTAAAATTAACTCATTATACTTCTATACATGTTCAAAGATTTTGATTATCTGTTTCCCGCACTATTATTTTTAAACGGTATGTGACGTCACATGCCATGAAAATCACTGCTTATATGAATGACTTTGCATATAACCTCCTTGGACTTTGCCACCGCCTCCTAGACGAAACAATCACATTTTCAAGGTCATCAAGCTAACCTTGTCAAAATTTTTACGCAAGCCGTTGTCAAGTCTGCTTTATATAAATAACAACACCCAATATTTACTGATATTCTATGAAAATAGGTTTGGTATTATTGTTTTTATAGTAACTGGGCTTCAAAATTAATTACTACGCTTACTAGACATTAATTCGATTTTATATGATTTTGGATATGATAATTTCCAAATAAGCGTTATGTTATTTATCTTTCTTTGATTGGTTGATTGCTGATACATGGCAAGTGACGTATGCCCCGTTTTTCCCGCCATAAATATGTGTGACACTTTCAGCTCGTTTTTATAAATGAAACTTAATTCTATGTCACCGAAATAAAATATTTTTGTATTCAGGACGTTAATCTTAATCTAGTAAAATGCTAAAAAAAAGTTATGCATGTTCCCCATTCCCTGTACTTACCCAGTACAGTCCCCATCTTAGCCTTATCCTCTGGGCTCAAGTGGGCGAGTTTCTGTTCCAGAAGTGCGTCAACGTGCTCTAGTTCGTGCTTTCTTACCTGCATCGAAACATTCCCTTTGTCACCAGGGTGCACTACGCAAACTTCTTCCGGGGTGTCCTTCGGCGTCAACTCCACCGCTTCTGCCTCACCTAACAAGGTATTCTTTTGCAATTGAATAGCGTCAGAGCCAATATTCATGACTTTAAGAGGCACCAAGTTGTCACGCGTGAAAGCCGCTATGCGCGCCACTAACACACCGTGAATCTTCACGTCCTGAGGTTCGATCACAACCTCGACAGGCAACCGTGCACCCTTCCAACCGAGTTTACCGTAGACAATGACTTCACTACGCGCAGGCAGCCAAGCTGACTCGAGCGCATACACCTTCCAATTGGTAATTGTAGCGTTGACCGACTCACTAGCGCACTCATGCTCTTCTCCCTGCCCTTCACGCCCCCTGCGCGTGGCCATATGCGCATGGGCTTTGGGCGAGGCCGACTGGCCAGAGATTATAGGTCCCTGACGTCGCCGGTGTGATCCTTGAACGGTCGGGGTCATGACTCCCTCCCTTTCAGTAACGGATCTTATAGAACATGATGTGCAGATATGTCCATGATGACAATCTGCTGCGCTTGCGGACTTCCCAGTAAAGGATACTTCGCTACTACCAATCGTAAGTTTCTGCGCTGCGAAATCAAGCAACACCTGTTTTCGCGCCAGAAAATCAATGCCCAAAATTCCATCGTACGGTAAATCTAACTCGGCTACATGAAACTGGTGACTATAACGGTCACCTAACAGATCAAACGTAACAAATTGCAGCCCTAACAGCTGTAACCCGGTGCCTGTTACGCCCCTAGCCGTCGTACGATTAGCCCTAAGTGTAGTCTTACTTACTCCAGGCTGCAGCATAGAAACTGTAGCACCCGTGTCTACTAACAATTCCCTGTTTTGTCCATCTATGCTTACAGCCAAAAGGATTCCACGAACCCTACCATCCTGAGTTGC
Organism: Isoperla grammatica; assembly: GCA_945910005.1. Classification (NCBI taxonomy): domain Eukaryota; kingdom Metazoa; phylum Arthropoda; class Insecta; order Plecoptera; family Perlodidae; genus Isoperla; species Isoperla grammatica. The sequence continues at coordinate 1,361,242 of OX246747.1, read as the reverse complement.
TACACTAGGAATCACTATCGACTTGGCTAGTTCTCGCTCGACGTCGGGGCATTCGTCGACCTTTTCGCGTTTGGGGAACCCTTAGCCTTCTTGCGACTCATGTTCTTCTTAGCGAAACACCGCGATGCGCTATGTCCCACTTTCTTGCACTTCCTGTAGATCGAGGACACCAGAGAGAGCGAGACAGTTGGCCGAAACCCCGCTATATATATCGGTAGTCAATTTACTACCTACCCGTGGACATGACGTAATTGTTATACACTTACGACAGTCCCGGGTTCGATTCCGATAGTTATGACTCATGTTTAGCCCGATCAGCGGTGCTCAATGGTCAACACTGCTGAGGTTGCACCGTTAGCCAACTGCCGTTCTCTGTACACCGGCTCATACTTAAACAATGTTGCTTCAGCCATGTGCAATCATTATGTCATTATGATGAAAATGTCTCAGAACACTATTCTAATCGTTGTCGAAGTAACAATAAAATAGTGTTGAAACAACCTGTTGAGTACTTACGCCCTTTCCTTATGGTTAACGAAATAATGCTCCCAGCATCCATTACAATACCATAAACTTAACTTAGTAAATGTGAATATCATTCGTGTTTGGCGAATATTCTACAAATTAATCCCGGGTATAAATATAAAACAATCTTACTTAAATTCCATTTTTTAAGTACTGAAGGAAGATTTGCTATGTGGGCTCGATCTTGAATTTCGCTCGAAATTCAAGCACAGTTGCCAAATCTTGCTCAACTTGTAATATGCCTGCTCGCGCCCAGCCCTAATGTTTTATATACATTCTTGTTTTATATACATTCTTGTTATATATTTGAACTAGATTGATATTGGAGTTCATATTATCTGAACTATATATGGGTAGCATTTTTCATGGTATATGTATTTTTTACATTTCTAAAAATGATATTGAGGCATGTGCATTTTGTACTAAACTACTGTAGTGGATGTAGATATGCTTATTGTATTCTGCAATTATAGTCAAATTAATAAGCTCCCATCTGTTTTTGTTTTAATTTTGTAATGTGTATAACCAATTCTCGATACCTAAATTCATAGATTGCATGTATGTCATCTGTGCACGTGGCAGCCACATTTGTGTTCAAACTTTGACGTTGCCATGGAGAAACGTGTTGAAGCCTGTTGTGATAACACAAATACTTTTTTCAAATTAAGCCCCTTTTTTAAATAAAATTTGTATGGGTTATAATTTGTGATTTGTGTGCCACTTAGGGCCTATGCCTAAATGGTATAAATTATGGTTTTTTAGTACATTTGAATATTATATTCGTTTATGATCTAAGATTGGTTTACATCAAATGTGTCGCAATCGTGGCTGCTGTGGGGATTCTATGAATATTGAATAATCGCGAGCCCATATTGCATATATAGCGCGGTATTATCTTTTTTAATTCAAGGACGATTTACTGGTTTTATAACAATTGCAAATGTTCCACACAAGAAAGCGAGCTTAATAAGGTAATGTAAACATTCTTAACATTTAGTCATTAATTTATGTTTTAAACATCCCACCACATTCCCTTGTAGTCCATATAGCTAAAGTTCCCATGCATGGCTATCATGTGTCTCCTGTAGTTATTTTCTACAGTTAATTTGTAGAGTAGATATACATACTCGGATCCAAACTAATGTACAAACCTCCTAGTGTCAGTACTGGTATGCATGCATGTCTCTTGTTAAAAATGTAGCCTTAATTGCGTTTCTCCCGCAGCCCCTAGTTCAAGCCCGTAGTTATTCTTCATAGTTAATTTCCATAGTTCTAGTCTGCAGTAATTTTCCGTAGTTAAAGCCGGTAGTTATTTCATAACCCGCTGTCATTTTCCATAGTTAAAGCCGGTAGTTATTTTCAATAGTTATTTTCCACAGCTCTAGATCGTAGTTATTTTCAATAGTTATTTTCCATAGTTATAGGTCGTAGTTATTTTCCGTAGTTATAGCCCATAGTTATGGCTCGTAGTTATTGTCGATAGTTATAGCCCGTAGTTAATGCTAGTAGTTTTTACAGATTAATCATTTTCAAAGTTTTTGCAAGTAGTTAATTTTAGTAGTTATTGTAAGAAGTTTTCTTGAAAAAAGGTCCGAATTTACTAATTCAAATAACTACAGCTATTTTTCGTAGTTTTTTTTTGTAGTTTACTGTAGTTATTTTTCATAAGGGTGGCATTGGAGGCCTTGTCGGGCCAGAACCCGACATAGAGATCTCTCAGAGACAGTCTAGGGCGTCCCAGTATGCCCCTGATCAAGGAGTCAGCCAACCGCCACATGGCTGTGGCCTGCCGACATGAGACTAGCATATGCCAGGCTGTCCCCTCGACCTGGCACCATGGGCACAGGCGGGAGGCGGTCAGTCCTGCGTGATACAAGAATATGGGATCGGCTAGACGGTTCTTGTTGAATCGCCAAACCACCTCGGAATCTAAGCCTAACGAAGGTGGCCGAGCTAAGCCTTTCCAGTTGACCCGATCATTTGACCATTGGCCCTCTGCCGAACCGTCTATACCGAGCCCCTTGAGCATGTTGTCTAGCAGGATCGACCGCCTATTGGTCTCGGGAAGAAGGGGCACCCACTTGCCGGAAAGCGGGCGGCGGTAGAAAAGCGCCGGTGGCCAGGGTTCAGGACCCGGAATCTGCAATACCCCACGGAACCGGAGGCTGCAAAAGGCCCGGATCCTGTTTCCGTTGATTGTCAGAGCCTTCCGAGTGCGACCGAGTATCCCATCAAAACCCTCCAGTTGGTCGACCCCCAGCCACTCGTCCCCAACAAGGAGGTCTCCCAACGTTGTGCATCCCAGTGAAGACCAGGTCGGAATAAACGGAGAGGTGGCTGTGGGGATAAGTGACGTCAGCGTTAGCGGTACGTCGCGCAGACCCCAGATGGTGGAGGGAAAATTTCTAGGCTTTATTTGCAGGGAGAACCAAGCCACCAGAACCGTCCGGAGAAAATCGGACGTGCTTCGGGCTGCTCGTCTACCGATTTGCGGATGAAACAATACCTGCCACCCAAGACCAAGACGTCGGAACTTTCCGAGGAAGTGTCGGGTCATGGCGTGACAGGGATGGTCGTCCAAGTTCGATAGGTATCGGTGGGCATAGAGCACCCGAAACATCGCTACCTTGGACGCAAGGTGAACCAGACCGAGCCCCCCCAGATGAAGAGGAGCGCAAAGTTCTCGTAGGCGAGTCCAATGTCTCCTGCCCGCCCAAACGAAGTTGGCCAGTTCTCCCTGCAACCGATTAATAAGAGCCAGAGGGGGAGGAATTATTTGGAAGGTGTACCATAGCCTGGGGGCCAGGAACTGATTTGCCACCAGGACGCGGCCACGAAGCGACATTGCCGACGACCTGAAACGCCACCTGTGAACTGCTGCCATGAACTTAGTGAGCAATTCCTCCAAGCTCCTGGCCACCACGCCGGGCGTGTTTCCTAACACGACTCCCAAAACTTTGGCGCCCTCGTTGGACCACGCAAACCCGAGCGGGGCGTCAAGCCGGCCGATCCAACTGCCCGCCCACAGTCCCGTGGACTTCTCGGCATTTAGCTTCGCTCCCGACTGTGCAGAGTAGACATCGTACACTTCTCGGAGGCGATCGAAATCTTGGTTGTTGGCAATGAATGCCGAGAAGTCGTCGGCATAGCCGGATACCACGAGCCTGCGTTCGGGCAGACGTGGCAGAGAGAAAACCTCGAGTTTTGTTCTGCACAGACGGAGAAACGGCTCAGCCGTCAAGGAGAAGAGTAACCCTGACAGCGGGCAACCCTGTCGGATGCCACGGCCAAAAACAAAGGGTGCCGTGAGGCAGCACCCCACCCGTACATGACACGTGGCCCCGGCGTACAGCGTTCGCAGGGCACTCACGAAAGACACTCCGAACCCGTAAGTGCGAAGAAGGTGGAAGAGATAGTCGTGGTTGACCCTGTCGAACGCACCCTGCTGATCGAGGGACAGCACTGCCAGGGGCACTCCTTCACTGTTAGCATACTCCAGGACGTCTCGGTGCAGGTGGACACTATCAAAGATAGTTCTCCCGGGAATGCAATATCCCTGGTCAGGATGGACCAGGCAGCTGACTACCTCGCTAAGACGCGTCGCCAGAGCGCGGGCTAGGATTTTATAATCCACGGTGAGAAGGGAGATGGGACGCCAGTTCTTGATTTCCATCCTGTCTCCCGATTAAGGCAAAAGGGTCAGAATAGATTTTTGAGCGGACTTGGGGAGAAACCCATCCACCAGAGAGCACTCCAGTACGGACTTGAAAGGGTCAGACAGCTCATTCCAGAAGAACGAATAGAACTCGGGAGTGAGACCGTCTATGCCTGGGGCCTTACCCTTGTTCAGGGAGCCCAGCGCCTCTGAGAGTTCTTGGCGAGTGAAGGGCCGATCAAGACTTTCGCGTTGGAAGCGAGAGAGAGTTGGCAGCAACTCGTACAAAGGCGAGTCCCCATCGATGGCCACGGGCATGGCACTATAGACCTCCTGGAAGTGTTGCTTTGCTGCCGTGCAGAGAGATGAGCCGTCGGAGACGATACGCCCCTCGAACCGCAGCTGTTTAAGAGGCTAAAAAGTTGGTGCCATGTCCCGCGCCAATTTCGGAGCTGCAGGACTGTCTATGGCAAGCAGTTGTTCGTAACGCGAGTGTGCCAACAGTCTCTCGCTTCGTCGTGTGTAGGCCTCGCGAACTTGCTCGTTAGCACGGGCTAGATCGGCCGTGGTGTGGCCCCCAAGCAAGGGGCTAGACACGATTTGGTCGACTCGCCGCTCCAGACGAATGAACGTTTCGTCGTTGAGCTGTCGGCGTAGTCGAACGAACCTGATTGTCGTGGTACTAATCTCCTGTTTGAGGGCATCCCACCAGTGGTGGAGGGAAGCGTACATGTGGCGTCGTGCCTCGAAGGAGGTTAAGAGCTCTCGAACACAATCCCCGAAGCAAGGGTCGTCGAGGAGGGAGTTGTCAAAACGCCAATAGGGAGAGGCAAACTTTGGTGTGCGTAGAGACAAGGTTGTGACCAAGGCCAGGTGATCGGAAAACGAGGGCAGAACCCGCACTCCGGTCACCGTGGTCGTCACGTCGGGAGTAGCATAAAAACGATCGATGCGTGATGCGCTGTGAAAAGGGGCGTTGCCGACGAAGGTGAAGCCTGGGTCGACGGGATAAAACTCCCGCCACAAATCGGAGAGATCTGCTGCAGTGACCGTGTTGCGGAGCTGGTTAACGAGCCGTGGATACCGCTCGTTGCCACTAGATCTGTCGATGTTGGGATTCAACGTGCAGTTGAAATCCCTCCCGACAACGACCTGGGCGTCGGCTCCAGCAGCACCACGCACGTCTCGAATGTGTCGCTCGAGTAGCCCTAACACATCGAGGGCCACGTGTTGGTCGTGAGGTAAGTACACGCAGATTACGTGAAGAGACCGTTTTGTGGCTGGAATCTCCAAGAGTAGTTCTTGAAGATAACCGGGACAGAGAATATTGTGCGCACGGAACACAATGGGGGACGACTTTCGAAGTCCGATCATGGTGCCAGTACACACTTGAACTGGGGAGTTGAAATAAAAAGTGTATTAAGAAATGAGAAGGGGCAGAGGTGCGGAAGGCGTGTTTGTCTCCTGTAAGAGGATGACGTCGGGAAAGTGGCGATCGAGGAAAGTAGACAGCTGACTCCACTTCGAGTCGCTGCGGACGCTCTTAGTATTTAGGGTGATTATTGTTGCCTCTCCCATGATGTTGTGAATCACTCCAGACCATTCGACTCAAGACTCTCCACCGAGTTCGACCTGGAGAGAGATTGATTGTCGTCACCGGTCGCCTCGTAGACGGCATGTGCCTTGAGTAGTGTGCCTGTGAGACGCCACACTCTCGTTTTTATGGCTCGAACATCTCGGACTGCCGGCCTTATTAGCTCTAGCATCTCGACAAGTCCTCGAATGTCGCGCGTGAAACGATGGGCAATCTCTAAGGGTTGATCGGTCCCCTTGACGTCTGCAAAGAATTGCAGGAAAGCGCTGGTGGAAAGCGTGTTGGTAGGCTCCTTACTGTTAAGAAGCTCTACCGCAGCCAGGGGCATGGTCACCTCACCGGGTGGTGTCCTATCATCCTGCCTGGGTCGCTTCTTAGCAGGGGACTTGCTACGGGACTTCGTAGATTTCCCAACAAGAGTGAAAATGGCATCACCCTCGTTGACTTGGAGAAGGCTTGGCTCGCTGCAGTCCATTGAGACTTGACGCAGGGGACCAGCCGCTTCGTGGATTTCCACTGGCGTCACGGCTGAAGATTTCTCAGTCGACGTCGAGGCGGTGGCCTCGGCGCTCTCTACCGTCGCGGGTGTCTTCCTTTTCTCACAGGTGGACGCAGTAATTGTGGAAGCCACATCGACAGAGACTGGTTTAACAGTAGAGACAGTGCAAGCACAAGCAATGTGACCGGTCTGCTTGCACTTGAAACACTTGATGTCGTCAAAGCTGAGAAAAACACGATTCCGCTCTCCGTCGAAATCGACCAGGATGGAATCTGGTAGATTGATGTTCTCAGCTTTGACAACAAATATCTGCCGACGGCATCTAAAGACGTGGCCAACGCCGACTTGTTTCACACCCACGTTGATGTAGGCCATCGGGGACACGAGCCGAACAAGTTTTGTGTGTGTGTGTATGTTCGCCAAATTTTGTTCGTCGCGCACAGGTCAAACGGCTTGACGGATTTTGCTGAAATTTTCGGTAAACACCCACGACTACTAAACTCGATGCTGTAAACATAACCAGAAAAATGCGTAAAGATGCCAACCTACAAAAAATTAATTACTGAAAAATAAAATTTGTTGATTTATTTAATTTAATTAAAACTAACGCATGGATTTGAATAATGTTTTACATGTTGGTTTATATCAACAGTACCAACACTTGACAATAATTTCAAAATTGTACGTTTATCCGCCATGTTATAAAAAAATATTGTTTATTTACAGCAATAATTTCTTCATTTTTACAGTGTTCCGCCGATATGATTCCCATTTGCGGACTATTGCAATAAGATGCACATTGTATAAACCCAAAATAGCGTACGCAATTATACCTTTCTCACTATTACTTGGAATCTCGATAGCTGTCATAAAATGGCTACAATGACATAAGATGCCAGCCTACAATAAAATTAGTTACTGAAAAACATGTTTTTTAATTTATTGAATTAAATTAAAATTTGAACACCGATATAAATGATTTTTCGCATGTAGGTCCACATCAATAGTACTAACACTCGACACAAGTTTCGAAATTTTAGCTATAACCGCCATGTTATACAAAAATATTGTTTATTTACGGAAAAAGTTTTTTTCATTTTTACAGTGTTCCACCGATATGATTCGCATTTTTGATAGCTCTCATAGAATGGCTACAATGACGTGTTATGTTTTATGACTTCCACGGCAAAAATGCAAATGTTAACAACGAACTTTGTAGACGAATTAAAAAGCTTTTATTGTGATTTAAATGCGGTTATTGTATGATTAAACAATATACAATTTTAGATATCAATCAATCAATGGTTATTGATTGAAAGGCTTCGCTGCCCACATCACAGCTTCCCACTTTTTAAAAGAAGGCTGTATCTGTGATATGAATTCTTTTCCGAAAAACGAAAAATTTAATTTGGGTTTCATAACTTTTCAAGCGTCATGCGACGTCGTGATGTTAATCCTACAAAGTGACACTCTCAAACTTACTTGGTTTACTTTGTTTTGATGACACAAAATTACGATCTCCGACGAGTGGAGTATATGATGGCGGACTAGTAGATAGTTCAGGTTCTGTACTGCTCACGTACATCGCCGATATGTCTGCTTATATCAGCGTCATCAAGTGTGAAAAAAGGTTGTTGTGTAAACGAAGTGCGGTGGAATGATCCACACTAAAATTCAGTGGCGTCGGGAGGCGTATTTTGGCGTTTTTTGTCTGAAGTGGTTGTTGGGGACTGAGTGCAGTAAAGCGTGGTGTTTTGTGAGGTTAAGGCCGGCACCACGTTTGGGGCAAGTGCAATTGCCAAGATAAGATAAGATAAGATAATTTATTAACCTGTTGATTGGTACATTGTAAAAACATAGGTATCGTCATGGTCTTATTACTAAAGGTATGATAAAAGTATGTACTAGATTTAAATTGAAATAAACATGATAGATGGCCCGCTGGCCAGTACACAGACACAATACATAAAATATAATACAATACAATACAAATACAAATACAAATATCAGATATGTGACAGAAAAGGGAGATTAGCCTAACATGTATGTGATGTTATAAAGTCATTGATTGAGTAGAAGCTTCTGGCCATAAGAAATATCTTCAAGTTGTGTTTGAAGGAGGGCAGGGTGGGAGAGGTTTTGATGTGGTTAGGGAGCTTGTTGTAGATGGTGGATGAGAGATATTCGGGACCTCGCGAAAAGAGAGACAGATTATGGGTAGGTCTGTGGATGTGGAGGTTGGCTCAAGTGAAGTGGCTGTGCACGGATGCATTTAGAGGGAATAGATTACTATTGGTGCGAACAAACAATGCTGCCGATTGGATAAGGGTACATGCTAGAGTAAGAATTCCCAGTTCCCTGAAGAGTTCATTACAAGAATGTTTTCTGGAGACGCCTGCAATTATTCGTATCACTCTTTTTTGAAGAATGAATATTCTGTTGGCATGTGGAGAGACTCCCCAAAACAATAGGCCGTATGATAAATGGGAGTGGATGTGGGCAAAATAAACTAGTAAGAGGACGTGGGGGTGTACTATTTGTTTAAGCTTACGTATTGCGTAGCAGCCTGCTAAGATTTTGTTGGCAACATTGCTGACGTGAGTTGACCAATCTAGATTTTCGGTGAGTGCCAGGCCAAGCATCTTTACGTTTGTAGAGCGGGGGATAATGTCAGAGTCAAGACGAACAAAGGGGCTTACGGGAGGAATCTTGCTATGGGTATGAAAATACAGATAAACAGTTTTAGACCGCGATATTGTGAGCTGGTTTTCGAGGCAGTAACGAGACATTTGTGCCACATGTGTGTTGATTAGGGGGGGAAGGTCCTGAATGGGTTTGTGTTTTGGTAAAGTTAACAGGTGGCTAGAGTCATCGGCATATTGGGTGGGCGTCCCCTCGTCTAGGAAAGCCGATTGATCATTTACATACAGTATGTAAGCTAAAGGTCCCAATATTGATCCCTGGGGAACTCCACAGATGGTGGATTGAGGTTTAGAGTAGATTTTGGTGACGGATTTACTATCGGATGAACGGAGTTCGACCACCTGACTTCTGCCGGACAGGAAAGAGGACAGCCAGTCAAGAGCTGCCCCACGGATACCGAGGGAATTGAGTTTCTCTATGAGAATTTTGTGATTAATCGTGTCAAAAGCCTTGGTCATATCGTAAAACATTCCTATTGTATGGTCACCTTTGTCCAAGGCCGAATAGAGGGGGGAGAGAAAACTATAAATTGCACTTGTCGTGGATTTGTTTTTCAGGAAGCCGTGCTGACTAGGGGAGAGAATGTTGTGGTAGTTTAGAAATGATAAAAGACGATCATGCATGATATATTCAAAAATTTTGGAGAAGGAGGAGAGGAGGTAGATTGGTCGATAGTTGGACATGTCAGATTTTTTCCCCTTGTACTTGTAAATGGGGATGACTTTAGCTGCCTTAAGTTTGGAGGGGAAAATGCCATCGGAGAATGATTCGTTGAAAATGAAAGATAGTGGGCCGGAGAGAAAGTCAGAACACTTAGATAGAAGAGAGCCCGGCACTTCGTCGAGTCCAGACGAGTGTTTCATGGCTAGTTTCCTTGTAGCCATGGCTACCTCAGAGGGGGTGGTGGGATAGAGAAAGATAGTCGGGCTGAGATGTGATGGTACGGGTTTAGAAAGGGGAGAATTAGTTTGCATGTTAGGCCTGGCAGTATTGCAGGAGTTGACGAAGAAATTATTAAAGAGTTCACACTGAGCTGATGGGTCAGATATCATCTGTCCATCTAGTATCTACAGTTAATGAGAGGTTACAATTGGGCTGGGGGGCAGAGGTCTGGGATTTGATCATTGACCAAGTAGCCTTGGAGGTATTTCTGGATGAGGAAATTAGTTTATCATTATAGTGTAGCTTCGCTTGACGTATATTTTTTGCATGCGATTTTTTAAGGTCACGATAAAGTTGTTGACGTAATGGAATATTAGAGGACTTTAGTTCAAGGTGAAGGGATCGCAGGGTGTCGGCTTCCGATCGCAGATCCGGTGAAATCCACGGATTCACTTTTTGAACCGTTAGGGGGCAAGTTCTCAGGGGGAAAGCTGTGTTGAAATGGTGCAGAAAAGTAGAGAGGAAACGTGAGAAAAGTTGGTCGGAATTACCGGGAAGGTACAGTGACTGCCAAGTTTCGTTACATAATAGCGACTGGAAATAGACTGTGTTATCAGGACTGAAAACACGTTTCCTGACTTTTATAGTTGGGGGAGACTTGGACGAGTAGTGCCGGAGATTGAGAGTGAGGAGATGGTGGTCAGACAGACCAGGGTCAGTTGAGATGGTAGAGAAAGATGCTGGGTCTACAGTCGTGAAAATGTTGTCAATGAGAGAGCTGCTTGCAACCGTGACACAGGTTGGTGTGAGAATGGATTCGCGAATGTTAAAAGAGTGAAGTAAGTCGAGAAGTTTGGATCGGGAAGAAGATTGGCTCAGTAGATCCACATTTAGATCACCACAGAGTACGATATCCGCATTGGGGAATTTCTTGGTGATAAAAATTGATTAAAAAGGAATGGAAGTTGCCTAGAGGGGATCGGTAGGCGGAAAGAATGATGAAGTGTTGGTCCAGGAGGCGCCAGGAGCATGCTACACATTCAAATTCTTTTTCAATGCAGTGAGATTTGACATCAGAAATAGGTTTTAAATTAAGGTGTGACTTGGCAAGAATTGCAACTCCACCGTGGATAAATGTAGAGCGACAAAAAATGTCGACATTAGCATAATTGGAGATGCAGAAGGAATTAGATTCGGGTAGAGTTAGCCAGTGCTCCGCGAGGCAAAAAATGTCAGGAGAGAGGTCCTTATTAAGAAGTTCCATTTCTTCGACTTTGTTTCGGATTAAGCATACGTTGAGGAATGCAATTTTAGAATTGAGATTGTGCGGGCGAGGTGGTATGGGGGGGAGGGAGGGCGAGTGCATTAGGGGAGAGCTAGTGGAGGAGGCATTATCTGAAAATTTGCTAACTTGGTAGGAAAAGTGATTGCTGTGTGCTAGGGGGACCCGGAGAAGGACGCAGGACCTGAACTGACTCAGCATCTCATAAAATGGTTAAAAATAAATCCAGGATCAGCCCCAATGCTGATCGAAGCCTAGGCCTAGGCCTAGAACTGAACCAGGGAAAGCCTAAACCAGTTGCTGAGCTAAACCAGTACGAGGGCATTCAGATTATAGGCCAAGGAAGTGGTGAGTGAAGTTATAAATTCTCCCCTCTTCATCAGGGAGATAACACGAATCATCACTGATATCATATCTGAGAACTTCATGGCAACCATAACCTCTAAGTTTGTAGAGCAGTTCGAGAAGTTGAATCAAGAAGTAGCGAGCGTCAAGGAAGAACTGAAAACTAGTAAGGATGAAACAAGGAAGCTCTATGAAATGATTGATTACCTAGAGAACCAGAGCCGGAGGAACAATCTAATGTTATATGGTCTCTATGAGGAGGCTAAGGAGTCATGGAAAGTGTCAGAAGCGAAGGTGCGAGAAGTTTTGCATCGCGAACTTAACATCCAGCTTCAGCCATGGGAGATTGAACGCGCCCACCGAACGGGCTCTGGGCACCGTACGACTAAGAGGCCGATAGTATTTAAACTAATGAGCTTGAAATCAAAGACACTCATTCCAGAAAATGCTAAAAAGCTGAAGGGCACCGGTCTTGCTATTTGTGAAGATTTTTCTGAGCGTGTGAAAGTGGCACGGGAATACCTAAAATTACACCTAGTAGCAGCCCGCGAACAAGGCTTTCGAGCTCACCTACGGTTCGACAAACTTATAATCGATGGTGGGTTATGGTCCGTTGCCCGCTGTAAAGACTTCGAGAGGATGACGGATGTTCAAGAAGGCGCAGCCAATAACAACGAAAGGAAGTTAGTAGACCAACCTCCTAAACTCCAAACGTGTGTAGCTCCCAGTGCTCCCTCACCTCTCACCATCGCCGCTGAAGGGTCTAAGGAATGCAGTCCCAGTGCTCAACCACCTCTCATCATCGTCACTGAAGGACGTATGGAAAGCGCTCTTCAATATCCCAGTGCTCCACCACCTCTTACCACCGCCGATAAAGGGCCTAAAGCTTGCAGTCCACAATTGGCACGGAGGTTCTCAACACCTCATGTTGAACGGTACAAGAAGGTAATCTGTCTACAAAACTTGAGCCTTCAATCAGCTGCATCCAAGGATCTGGCTATATCGAATGTAAAAAAATCCAGCATACGAGGCAGCATATTGTCCTCAAAGCGATCCTCAGTTCCTACAAAGCGTTTTACTCCAACGTCAGCACGCCATTGCTAGGCCAGCAAGTGTGCAGAGCAAAGGAACACTTTTACAGTTACCCATTTAAACATTCATTCCTTAAGTGTATATAAGCAAAAGGTGCTCGAAGTTCTGGATGATGAAAAGTGCCTTGATATCCTCTGCCTAACCGAGCACTGGCGCTCTAGAGAGGAATTATCCCAAGTGTCGATTGAGAGTTTTGTTCTTGCATCACTATTTTGCAGAACCAGAGGGTATGGAGGCAGTTGCATTTTTGTAAAAAGTGGTATTTGTTTCTCTGAGAGAAGTGACATTGTTAATTTAAGCATAGAACATATCTTTGAATGCTCTGCGATTGAAATTGTCGAAAAACACATGGTAATAATATCCATCTATAGACCTCCTAGTGACATACAGGACAATATGTATACATTCTTTAATAGTTTAGAAAATATGCTTCATCTGGTAGTCAAAGGAAATCGCACCATCCTAATTTGCGGTGACTTCAATATTCAATATTAATATGTTCAGTGAAAACAAAAGATACTTGCAAACGATTCTTGATAGTTTTGGGATTAAACTAACCATTAATGAACCAACTCGTATAGTGAATATAAACCACAAATCATGTCTGTATAATATTGGCACTAATGCACAAACGGACACATTTGTGACACAAATTTTTGAAACTGGTATTTCTGATCACATAGCCCAATCAATCGTTTTCAATTTAAAAGATAAATCAATCCCAATAAAGAAACTAAACGAATATTCTCAAAAAAGAATCTGGATCAGTTTGAATCATTTCTAGTTCAGGAAAATTGGAATGACTGTAAAATAGCTGGGTCGCCAATTGACAAATTTGAACATTTTCTTTATACCTTCCAACAGCACTTTAATAATGCATTTCCGCCCACTACTGTCTTAACAAAGCATTCTAGGAAATCATGGATTACTAAAGGTATAAAGATTTCATGTATGAATAAGAGATTACTAGTTACATCGTCGAAGGAATCGGACAGTATAATTCTTCATAGTTATGTTACCAAATACAAAGCTATTTTGAGAAAGATTATAATGAGAGCAAAAAAGTTAGATATCCAACTTCAAATTAACAATTCTGAAAATGTTGCTAAAACGACATGGAAGATTATAAATAGTGAAACTGGTAGGCAAAATCACGCTCATCACACAAAAATGGAACTTAACTATGAAGGAAAAATATCATCTGATCCTGAAGAAGTAGTTAATTATTATTATTATTATTATTATTATTATTATTATTATTATTATTATTATTATTATTATTATTATTTATTTATTCATAACATAAACAGTTACATTTTATGTGTGCAGCAGTCTAGTTATAAATTGGATGTAAGAAGCGGACCTAGGATCCATTCACATTGTGTCTTACAACCATTAATAATATTAGGTCAACCTATCTCTAAATAATACTAGAATATAGCTACGATGTATAAACAGCAAACACTAACACTAACATTACAATTATGCCTACCGTAAAACATAATTACAACACATATGCCATAATACATATAACTATTACATACATATTATTACTAACTGAATAAGAGAAATAATAGCTACTATTAAATTGTACCTAGATTACATGAGGTATGCTTGATGTAGTGCAAATGAAAGTGATGATTTGAGGTGCGATAAATAATGATGATGGGATTATGACTAAAAGTGATTCTATTAACTAATCTGACGTCAAACAAACAAAGTTTCCAAAATCATGTCAAGTTCTTGCAAGGTCATCGTAAATAGAAACAAATTAGTGGAAAGTTCTGCAAATAGCCCTTTTGAATTCATTGCCAGTTAAAACTTTTATTTGAGTAGGAAGAGAGTTCCATATCCGCGAGGCACGATGGTACAGGGAGACCTGATATGCGCTGGTGTTGGCTGGGGCTGGTCTGAGCATGACTCCTTGGTGGGATCCTCGGCCAAGGTGGACAGCCCTGTAGTCCAGTGACAGTCGCTCTAAAGGATCAAGATCAATTTCACCACTCATACATCGCATTGGGTGAAGAACGCCTCCAAACTTGGAATATTTAAGCCCGTTCTTCTCCCTTGTGTGCTGAGGTCTGTCCTGTAGCCGTAAATCATCTTTGTTGTCCTATTTTGAACTACCTCTAGTTTTTTTAGATCAGTAATAGTGGTTAGATGCCAGGCAGGCGCTCCATACACCATTATTGGCCTAATTAGAGCTAGATAGGCTGTTCTACGTACATGGCGATTACTCTCACTCAGATTGCGGTTTAAAAATCCAATTAATTTAGCACATTTTGCCCGGGTATTATTTGTATGCATATTCCAAGATAAATCACTTGTAGTGGTAATTCCCAATAATTTAATCGATTTTACTGATTGAAGGGTTTTATCTTGCACGGTGTAACTATTGCTATGAGGGTTAGTTGCCCGTGTGATAGACATTAATACACATTTCTTTATGTTTAATTGCATTTGGTTAACAGCACACCACTTATAGATATTGTCCAGATCATCTTGTAGTTTTACAAAGTCATCGTTGTTTACGATAGGGCGGTACAGCGTACAGTCGTCAGCGTACATTAAAACCTTAGACGAGACACAAGAAGGTAAGTCCATCATGTAGATGACAAAAAACAATGGCCCTAATACTGAGCCCTGAGGCACCCCGGAAACAACTTTAACGGATTTAGATTTCGAACCATTGTGTACAACACTTTGACTTCTGTTGGTTAAAAATGACTCACACCACTTAAGCAGAGAGCCTTTAATCCCATAGTGATTCAGCTTTCTGAGAAGTCGGCGATGAGGGACCATACCGAACGCTTTACTAAGGTCCAAACACATTGTGTCCACTTGTTTCACCGAATTAATGTCTAGATTGTGTTGCCAGTCTTCTATTGACTTAGCAAGCATTGTTGTACATGAGCGTTTGGGTAGAAATCCATGTTGATGTTTATTGATTATGTTATTGTCCACGAGATGATTTAATATAGGCTTATGTATAATTTTTTCTAAAAGTTTGCAAACAATTGATGTCAACGCCACTGGGCTGAAGTTTTCAATATTCACTTTGGCGCCAGATTTAAAAATAGGGACGATGTTTGCGCGCTTCCATTCTTCCGGGATCTCGCCTGTCGAGAGTGACAGATTAAATAGGTGAGCAAGAGATGGCGTTACTGCTGCTGCACACTGAACGAGAATTCTTGAAGGAATCTCGTCAGGGCCAGGTGCTGTGCCGGGTCGAAGCTCTCGCAGTCGATGTAAGACTTCACCATGAGACACATGTTGGGTCGTTAGTTGTTGATGGGCGGAGGTTCCGTTTATGCCGATAAGGTCTAAGTTGTCTGAAAGTGGAGCGCTAAATTTTTTTTTAAACCCGCACTGAAGGCCTCAGCAATCTCGTTCGAATCAATTACAGTTCAATATTTTTAATAAATTCTTCCTCTCAGCTGCATCACTGAACATGCCTACTAAATTTTCAAATGAAAATGAGGCAATTAAACTACTAAATAATTCCGGCCCCAAAGTTAATGAAACGATGTTTTTGTACCCTATAACTGAACAGGAAATGCTTTCTGAATTAAATAAGATAGGAAACAAAAGTTCATCTGGTCTGGATGAAATCCCAAGTTTTATTCTTAAGAAATTTGCATTTTACATTGTTAAACCGCTCACAAAAGTATGCAATGCATCCTTAGAATCTGGATCTTTCCTGACATTTTGAAACATTCTAAAGTCATTCCATTGTTTAAAAAGGGAGCTAAAAACTTGCCTGATAACTACAGGCCTATATCTCTCTTGCCTGATAACTACAGGCCTATATCTCTCTTGCCTGATAACTACAGGCCTATATCTCTCTTGCCTGATAACTACAGTCCTATATCTCTCTTGCCTGATAACTACAGGCCTATATCTCTCTTGCCTGATAACTACAGGCCTATATCTCTCTTGCCTGATAATTACAGGCCTATATCTCTCTTGCCTGGGTTTTCAAAAGTTTTGGAACGACTCATGGTAAATAGGTTGATGAAATTTTTGGACAAATTCGATATTATTTCCAACAACCAACATGGTTTTAGGAAAAAACGTTCCACAATGACTGCAGTGAGAAATTTTACGGAATTCATTTTTAACACCCTAAACAACAAAGAACACTCAGTAGGAGTATTTTGCGACTTAAGCAAAGCGTTTGATAGTGTTAATCATAGTATTTTACTACAAAAACTTGAAGTTTATGGAATTAGAGGGAAAGCAAATGAATGGTTTAGATCTTATCTGTCTAATAGAAAACAAATAACTTGTATAAGACAGCTTGATGGCAGTAAGAATGAACAAGTTTACCATTCTGACTGTGGAGACATTGAGCTAGGAGTCCCTCAAGGATCTATACTTGGGCCTATTTTATTTCTTATTTACATTAATGACATGCCTAATAAGTAATAACATTGCTTCAGATCTAATAACTCTCGCTGCTGACGATTCAAATTTCTTACTAAAGAATTCGGATCTTAATATTTTAATAGCTAATGCAAACAAGGTTATGGACGATTCAAATTGTATTTATTTATTTATTTATTTAATGTCTATCCTATTCAGTTATAAAAACTGATTTAACTGGTTTGCTGCAAATTTTCTTTCATTAAACCCCCAAAAAACAAAAGTAGTGTATTTTAAAAATAAAAACTCAGCCCCTCAAAACATAATTATAAATATCCTAAATGAAACACTTTAACAAGAATCACATGTGCCCTTCCTAGGCTTACAGCTTGATGAAAACCTAGATTGTGGACACCACATAGCTAGTCTAAGCAGTAAGCTTTCTAGTACTTGCTATGCTATTAAAGTCATGTCTAATTTTGCAAATTGAAGCACATTAAAAATACAATATTATGGTATGTTCCATTCAAAAATGACTTATGGAATAATTCATTGGGGAAATGCAACGAAATGGGAGACTATTTTCAAACTTCAAAAAAGAGCAATCAGGTGTATGCTCCATTTGAACGTAAGAGAATCTTGTAAAATACACTTCAAAAATTTAAAAATCATGACGATGCCTTGCCTGTACATTTTTCAGTTGTTGACATTTATAAAGACTAACTTTAAGGATCTAGAATTAAACCTAGACACACATAATTATGACACTAGACAAAAATCAAACCTTAGAGTCCACCGTCAAATATCAAGTCAATGCCAAAAGAGTCCGTTATACCAAGGTTCTCTACTATACAACTGTTTGCCATATTCTATAAAAGAAAATGCAAGCTTGATTTTATTTAAAAATAAGTTGAAGATTATTTTATTAGAAGGTGCGTTTTATTCTACTAAAGAATTTATACAATATCTGGACTTATAGGCTGCAGCTTCAATTCTGTATTATGCTTGAGTTGTGTGGATGTTATGTCTTTAAATTTGTGTTGTATTAATAATTAGTTATTGTCCACTAGTAACTTTGGTTTATTCCGTTAAAGATACCTAGACTTATTACAGGCTGCAGCTTCAATTCTGTATTATGTTTTAAGTTGTGCTCAGCGTTTAAATTGTATTGTACTAATTAGTGATTGCCCACTAGTTAATTTGATTCATTCATTTGTTAATGTTTCTATTGTAAATGATATGTTGACTTACTCAGGTATCAGTAACAAACTTGTATTGTATTATTATATATAACTAGATAAGTTAGTTATTGTCCTCTATGGGCCGGTATTTCAATGTCCAGTTAAAATCTACTTCTCAGTTAAATTGTTTTCACCATGACAACGGCCAATAGAAATACACCAAACTTGGCTTACCAGACAGTTAAATTTACTTGACACTTTAACTGGACATTGAAATACCGGCCCTTAGTCAATTTGATTCTTTCTGTATAATATTACTGTAGTTAACGATTTTATTCAGCTATATCAACAATTGATGAAGAATTGTTAGCATTTCTTACCTCAATGCTCCAGGTATATTAGGCCTGAAGAAAACTATGGCTATTTTAGGCCTATTATACCGCTCTTCGCACATCTCGGAAGAGATTTAGACCATGAAATGTATTGTGTCATGTCTATTGAAGAAATAAATCTATCCATCTATCTATCTTCTTGGAATTTACTTTAGTTATTGCACATGTAATTTGTCTCCCTTGTCTATGTCGTTGCGCAAGTTTCAGCACGATAGCATGGAATATATTCCGATTACTCTATGTATTAAGAACGTTGAACGTTACTTGGAGTTGGCTGATTTGAGTTCGGCGCTCTACTCTTTTGTTGTGATTTACACAGCGGTGCATTTGCTGACCTTGCAGCGACCTTGCATCGACTGGGTCTACCGTCTATCAGCTGTGACAACTACATCAGCTGTCACTGGCGTTCCAGCCAACTTCGGTGTTGTTTGGGTATTTTCCCACTTTATTCATTCCGAGTTTGTGTCTTACGGCTTTGCGTACAGAAGATGTCGTTAGAAACCTACTGTCTGCTAGCTCTGTAGACAGTACTCAGTGCACTTTATCAGTGTTCGCCGCATTCCTCGGCCCACCAGGGGTGATAGTGGTAGATTGTGGGCCAGACAACAAGGAACGCGCGTAGTTGCTGTAGCATCCTGGGACGAGATGATTACCAGGATTACATGGTATTTGATTGATTACACAGAGTGACTTGACAAGTAGTCGTGTTTATTCACACCGGACATAAGGTTGACCCAGAGCTACCGCTCTAGTCAATACAACTCGATAGTCATAAGCAAGGCAGTGCATATGAGCACTTCCGTTAGGCGGGAGCATACAACATTCCCTCTTTAAAACAAATGAAAATAGTTCGTATGATAATAAAGTATGTCAACTGTTGATAAACAGGATAACTAATCTGGTGCTAAATAGTTGTAAATCAAAATGAACTAAACTCTACAAACTAGCCTAAATCATGATTGATCTTGGTTTTTTAATCTTGTTAATCTTGATACCGCGCCGGCATCCTCCGCTCCCTCTGGGGCCTGGATTCCGGATGGACCGGTGATTTCGGGTGCTCGGGCGGAACATCTACTTCGGCATCCTGGGTCCTATGGTTCTGCAAATCTCCATTTTGTAGAGCCATATTACTGGGCTCTGAAGGGATTTCAGGTAGGGAACCAGAGTAGGAATCTCTGGTGTGGAACTTTTTAAAATGGGTCGAGTTCCGGGTGTAGCGGGTGTTGTCAGGAGTTTGAACGGTAATACTGTTCCCGTTCTTGGAAACTATGCGGGTAGGGATAGGACAGTAAGGAGTAGTTAGTTTGTTGGTTTTGTTTTGCTTCATCAAAACCAAATCTCCTTCCGCTAACTCACTTTCCTTAGCATGTCTGGATCTATCTGCATATTTCTTCCCTTTCCATTTTCGTTCAAGATCCCGGTCCCGGACTTCTCCATCATCTTCTGGTTTGGTCTCCGAGGTTGGTAACTTATCCCTGATTTTCCTCCTGTACAGCAGTTCAGCTAGGCTTACTCCAGTGGTAGTGTGTGTAGTACCGCGATATAGAGACAGATATTTGAGTAAAATATCCTTCCGATCTTGTCCTGTTGCTTGGGCGATACGCCACCGTTTCAACAAGGAGCGATTCTGTCTTTCAACCTCACCATTGGCCTGGGGCCACAGCGGCGTTGTATAACGTAACTCAATGTTATTTTCCCTACAAAATGCCTTGAATTCCTCGCTGGCAAATTGAGGTCCATTATCAGTCATAATGGATGAGGGTAAGCCAAACCTCGCAAATATCGATTTAAGCTTCTCGATGGTCTTCTCAGCTGTAATAAACTTCATTATGTCTACTTCAATGAATCTACTATAGTAGTCAATGGTGACTAGTAGATAATGTCCAGAAGGAAGAGGTCCTAGAAAGTCTGTAGCTGTGTCTTGCCAAGGGCGAGTAGGCAGTGATGTTGAACGAATGGGCTCCGGAACATCAGGTGCGCTGACAATCTGACAGCCATGGCAAGTTTTATCGAATGCCTCGCATGCATCAGGATTGTAGTACCCTAGCGATCGAGCTTCTGTGAGTCGCGTCTTCAATAGCTCGAATGCGTCCTTCTGCTTGTTTCCCCAAACAAAGGGCACACCCTGCTTCATCAGTTGTCGCAGCGGCTCTGTCGTAGTTGACAAGTCTGGAATGAACCTACCAACAAAGTTTACTAGGCCTAAGAAACTTCTAACTTCCTCGGCTGTTTCGGGCTGCCTGAAGATGCACACTGCTTCTATTTTACTAGTGGTTGCTGTTATCCCTTCTGAAGATAGCTTGTGTCCCATAAATTCAACAGACTCGACACCAAACAAACACTTACTTGGGTTTAACGTCAGGTTTTTCTCTTTTAGAACAAACATTACTTTTTCCAGTTGCCTGTCGTGCTCCTCTTTTGTTTCTACATGAACTAACACGTCATCAATGTACACTAAAGTACCATCACACTATTGTAGAAACATAAATTGTAGAAGACAGCCGTAAGCAGTGTAACTCATACATTCCCACTCACGCCGGCCCTTTTTGAGACCTGAAGACAGTCGTAAGAAGTGTAACTCATACATTCCCATTCACGCCGGCCCTTTTTGAGACCTGAAGACAGTCGTAAGAAGTGTAACTCATACATTCCCATTCACGCCGGACCTCTTTGTGACCTGAAGACAGTCGTAAGAAGTGTAACTCATACATTCCCATTCACGCCGGCCCTCTTTGAGACCTGAAGACAGTCGTAAGAAGTGTAACTCATACATTCCCATTCACGCCGGCCCTCTTTGAGACCTGAAGACAGTCTTAAGAAGTGTAACTCATACATTCCCATTCACGCCGGCCCTCTTTGAGACCTGAAGACAGTCGTAAGAAGTGTAACTCATACATTCCCATTCACGCCGGCCCTCTTTGAGACCTGAAGACAGTCGTAAGAAGTGTAACTCATACATTCCCATTCACGCCGGCCCTCTTTGAGACCTGAAGACAGTCGTAAGAAGTGTAACTCATACATTCCCATTCACGCCGGCCCTCTTTGAGACCTGAAGACAGTCGTAAGAAGTGTAACTCATACATTCCCATTCACGCCGGCCCTCTTTGAGACCTGAAGACAGTCTTAAGAAGTGTAACTCATACATTCCCATTCACGCCGGCCCTCTTTGCGACCTGAAGACAGTCGTAAGAAGTGTAACTCATACATTCCCATTCACGCCGGCCCTCTTTGAGACCTGAAGACCCCGTAAGAAGTGTAACTCATACATTACCATTCACGCCGGCCCTCTTTGAGACCTGAAGACAGTCGTAAGAAGTGTAACTCATACATTCCCATTCACGCCGGCCCTCTTTGAGACCTGAAGACAGTCTTAAGAAGTGTAACTCATACATTCCCATTCACGCCGGCCCTCTTTGAGACCTGAAGACAGTCGTAAGAAGTGTAACTCATACATTCCCATTCACGCCGGCCCTCTTTGAGACCTGAAGACAGTCTTAAGAAGTGTAACTCATACATTCCCATTCACGCCGGCCCTCTTTGAGACCTGAAGACAGTCTTAAGAAGTGTAACTCATACATTCCCATTCACGCCGGCCCTCTTTGAGACCTGAAGACAGTCGTAAGAAGTGTAACTCATACATTCCCATTCACGCCGGCCCTCTTTGAGACCTGAAGACAGTCTTAAGAAGTGTAACTCATACATTCCCATTCACGCCGGCCCTCTTTGAGACCTGAAGACAGTCTTAAGAAGTGTAACTCATACATTCCCATTCACGCCGGCCCTCTTTGAGACCTGAAGACAGTCGTAAGAAGTGTAACTCATACATTCCCATTCACGCCGGCCCTCTTTGAGACCTGAAGACAGTCTTAAGAAGTGTAACTCATACATTCCCATTCACGCCGGCCCTCTTTGAGACCTGAAGACAGTCTTAAGAAGTGTAACTCATACATTCCCATTCACGCCGGCCCTCTTTGAGACCTGAAGACAGTCGTAAGAAGTGTAACTCATACATTCCCATTCACGCCGGCCCTCTTTGCGACCTGAAGACAGCCGTAAGAAGTGTAACTCATACATTCCCATTCACGCCGGCCCTCTTTGAGACCTGAAGACAGTCGTAAGAAGTGTAACTCATACATTCCCATTCACGCCGGCCCTCTTTGCGACCTGAAGACAGTCGTAAGAAGTGTAACTCATACATTCCCATTCACGCCGGCCCTCTTTGAGACCTGAAGACAGTCGTAAGAAGTGTAACTCATACATTCCCATTCACGCCGGCCCTCTTTGCGACCTGAAGACAGTGTAAGAAGTGTAACTCATACATTCCCATTCACGCCGGCCCTTTTTGAGACCTGAAGACAGTCGTAAGAAGTGTAACTCATACATTCCCATTCACGCCGGCCCTCTTTGAGACCTGAAGACAGCCGTAAGAAGTGTAACTCATACATTCCCATTCACGCCGGCCCTCTTTGCGACCTGAAGACAGTCGTAAGAAGTGTAACTCATACATTCCCATTCACGCCGGCCCTCTTTGAGACCTGAAGACAGCCGTAAGAAGTGTAACTCATACATTCCCATTCACGCCGGCCCTCTTTGAGACCTGAAGACAGTCTTAAGAAGTGTAACTCATACATTCCCATTCACGCCGGCCCTCTTTGAGACCTGAAGACAGTCTTAAGAAGTGTAACTCATACATTCCCATTCACGCCGGCCCTCTTTGAGACCTGAAGACAGTCGTAAGAAGTGTAACTCATACATTCCCATTCACGCCGGCCCTCTTTGCGACCTGAAGACAGCCGTAAGAAGTGTAACTCATACATTCCCATTCACGCCGGCCCTCTTTGAGACCTGAAGACAGTGTAAGAAGTGTAACTCATACATTCCCATTCACGCCGGCCCTCTTTGAGACCTGAAGATAGTCGTAAGAAGTGTAACTCATGCATTCCCATTCACGCCGGCCCTCTTTGAGACCTGAAGACAGTCGTAAGAAGTGTAACTCATACATTCCCATTCACGCCGGCCCTCTTTGAGACCTGAAGACAGTGTAAGAAGTGTAACTCATACATTCCCATTCACGCCGGCCCTCTTTGAGACCTGAAGACAGTGTAAGAAGTGTAACTCATACATTCCCATTCACGCCGGCCCTCTTTGAGACCTGAAGATAGTCGTAAGAAGTGTAACTCATGCATTCCCATTCACGCCGGCCCTCTTTGAGACCTGAAGACAGTCGTAAGAAGTGTAACTCATGCATTCCCATTCACGCCGGCCCTCTTTGAGACCTGAAGACAGTCGTAAGAAGTGTAACTCATACATTCCCATTCACGCCGGCCCTTTTTGAGACCTGAAGACAGCCGTAAGAAGTGTAACTCATACATTCCCATTCACGCCGGACCTCTTTGTGACCTGAAGACAGTCGTAAGAAGTGTAACTCATACATTCCCATTCACGCCGGCCCTCTTTGAGACCTGAAGACAGTCGTAAGAAGTGTAACTCATACATTCCCATTCACGCCGGCCCTCTTTGAGACCTGAAGACAGCCGTAAGAAGTGTAACTCATACATTCCCATTCACGCCGGCCCTCTTTGCGACCTGAAGACAGTCGTAAGAAGTGTAACTCATACATTCCCATTCACGCCGGCCCTCTTTGAGACCTGAAGACAGTCGTAAGAAGTGTAACTCATACATTCCCATTCACGCCGGCCCTCTTTGAGACCTGAAGACAGTCGTAAGAAGTGTAACTCATACATTCCCATTCACGCCGGCCCTCTTTGAGACCTGAAGACAGTCGTAAGAAGTGTAACTCATACATTCCCATTCACGCCGGCCCTCTTTGCGACCTGAAGACAGTCGTAAGAAGTGTAACTTATACATTCCCATTCACGCCGGCCCTCTTTGAGACCTGAAGACAGCCGTAAGAAGTGTAACTCATACATTCCCATTCACGCCGGCCCTCTTTGCGACCTGAAGACAGTCGTAAGAAGTGTAACTCATACATTCCCATTCACGCCGGCCCTCTTTGAGACCTGAAGACAGTCGTAAGAAGTGTAACTCATACATTCCCATTCACGCCGGCCCTCTTTGAGACCTGAAGACAGTCGTAAGAAGTGTAACTCATACATTCCCATTCACGCCGGCCCTCTTTGAGACCTGAAGATAGTCGTAAGAAGTGTAACTCATGCATTCCCATTCACGCCGGCCCTCTTTGAGACCTGAAGACAGTCGTAAGAAGTGTAACTCATACATTCCCATTCACGCCGGCCCTCTTTGAGACCTGAAGACAGTCGTAAGAAGTGTAACTCATACATTCCCATTCACGCCGGCCCTCTTTGAGACCTGAAGACAGTCGTAAGAAGTGTAACTCATACATTCCCATTCACGCCGGCCCTCTTTGAGACCTGAAGACAGTCGTAAGAAGTGTAACTCATACATTCCCATTCACGCCGGCCCTCTTTGAGACCTGAAGACAGTCGTAAGAAGTGTAACTCATACATTCCCATTCACGCCGGCCCTCTTTGAGACCTGAAGATAGTCGTAAGAAGTGTAACTCATACATTCCCATTCACGCCGGCCCTCTTTGAGACCTGAAGACAGTCTTAAGAAGTGTAACTCATACATTCCCATTCACGCCGGCCCTCTTTGAGACCTGAAGACAGTCGTAAGAAGTGTAACTCATACATTCCCATTCACGCCGGCCCTCTTTGAGACCTGAAGACAGTCGTAAGAAGTGTAACTCATACATTCCCATTCACGCCGGCCCTCTTTGAGACCTGAAGACAGTCGTAAGAAGTGTAACTCATACATTCCCATTCACGCCGGCCCTCTTTGAGACCTGAAGACAGTCGTAAGAAGTGTAACTCATACATTCCCATTCACGCCGGCCCTCTTTGAGACCTGAAGACAGTCGTAAGAAGTGTAACTCATACATTCCCATTCACGCCGGCCCTCTTTGCGACCTGAAGACAGTCTTAAGAAGTGTAACTCATACATTCCCATTCACGCCGGCCCTCTTTGAGACCTGAAGACAGCCGTAAGAAATGTAACTCATACATTCCCATTCACGCCGGCCCTCTTTGAGACCTGAAGACAGTCGTAAGAAGTGTAACTCATACATTCCCATTCACGCCGGCCCTCTTTGAGACCTGAAGACAGTCGTAAGAAGTGTAACTCATACATTCCCATTCACGCCGGCCCTCTTTGAGACCTGAAGACAGTCGTAAGAAGTGTAACTCATACATTCCCATTCACGCCGGCCCTCTTTGAGACCTGAAGACAGTCTTAAGAAGTGTAACTCATACATTCCCATTCACGCCGGCCCTCTTTGCGACCTGAAGACAGTCGTAAGAAGTGTAACTCATACATTCCCATTCACGCCGGCCCTCTTTGAGACCTGAAGACAGTCGTAAGAAGTGTAACTCATACATTCCCATTCACGCCGGCCCTCTTTGCGACCTGAAGACAGTCGTAAGAAGTGTAACTCATACATTCCCATTCACGCCGGCCCTCTTTGAGACCTGAAGACAGTCTTAAGAAGTGTAACTCATACATTCCCATTCACGCCGGCCCTCTTTGCGACCTGAAGACAGTCGTAAGAAGTGTAACTTATACATTCCCATTCACGCCGGCCCTCTTTGAGACCTGAAGACAGTCTTAAGAAGTGTAACTCATACATTCCCATTCACGCCGGCCCTCTTTGCGACCTGAAGACAGTCGTAAGAAGTGTAACTCATACATTCCCATTCACGCCGGCCCTCTTTGCGACCTGAAGACAGTCGTAAGAAGTGTAACTCATACATTCCCATTCACGCCGGCCCTCTTTGCGACCTGAAGACAGTCGTAAGAAGTGTAACTTATACATTCCCATTCACGCCGGCCCTCTTTGCGACCTGAAGACAGTCGTAAGAAGTGTAACTTATACATTCCCATTCACGCCGGCCCTCTTTGCGACCTGAAGACAGTCGTAAGAAGTGTAACTTATACATTCCCATTCACGCCGGCCCTCTTTGCGACCTGAAGACAGTCGTAAGAAGTGTAACTCATACATTCCCATTCACGCCGGCCCTCTTTGCGACCTGAAGACAGTCGTAAGAAGTGTAACTCATACATTCCCATTCACGCCGGCCCTCTTTGTGACCTGAAGACAGTCTTAAGAAGTGTAACTCATACATTCCCATTCACGCCGGCCCTCTTTGAGACCTGAAGACAGTCGTAAGAAGTGTAACTCATACATTCCCATTCACGCCGGCCCTCTTTGAGACCTGAAGACAGTCTTAAGAAGTGTAACTCATACATTCCCATTCACGCCGGCCCTCTTTGAGACCTGAAGATAGTCGTAAGAAGTGTAACTCATACATTCCCATTCACGCCGGCCCTCTTTGAGACCTGAAGACAGTCTTAAGAAGTGTAACTCATACATTCCCATTCACGCCGGCCCTCTTTGAGACCTGAAGACAGTCGTAAGAAGTGTAACTCATACATTCCCATTCACGCCGGACCTCTTTGAGACCTGAAGATAGTCGTAAGAAGTGTAACTCATACATTCCCATTCACGCCGGCCCTCTTTGAGACCTGAAGACAGTCGTAAGAAGTGTAACTCATACATTCCCATTCACGCCGGACCTCTTTGAGACCTGAAGATAGTCGTAAGAAGTGTAACTCATACATTCCCATTCACGCCGGCCCTCTTTGAGACCTGAAGACAGTCGTAAGAAGTGTAACTCATACATTCCCATTCACGCCGGCCCTCTTTGAGACCTGAAGATAGTCGTAAGAAGTGTAACTCATACATTCCCATTCACGCCGGCCCTCTTTGAGACCTGAAGACAGTCGTAAGAAGTGTAACTCATACATTCCCATTCACGCCGGACCTCTTTGAGACCTGAAGATAGTCGTAAGAAGTGTAACTCATACATTCCCATTCACGCCGGCCCTCTTTGAGACCTGAAGACAGTCTTAAGAAGTGTAACTCATACATTCCCATTCACGCCGGCCCTCTTTGAGACCTGAAGATAGTCGTAAGAAGTGTAACTCATACATTCCCATTCACGCCGGCCCTCTTTGAGACCTGAAGACAGTCGTAAGAAGTGTAACTCATACATTCCCATTCACGCCGGCCCTCTTTGAGACCTGAAGACAGTCTTAAGAAGTGTAACTCATACATTCCCATTCACGCCGGCCCTCTTTGAGACCTGAAGATAGTCGTAAGAAGTGTAACTCATACATTCCCATTCACGCCGGCCCTCTTTGAGACCTGAAGACAGTCTTAAGAAGTGTTACTCATACATTCCCATTCACGCCGGCCCTCTTTGAGACCTGAAGATAGTCGTAAGAAGTGTAACTCATACATTCCCATTCACGCCGGCCCTCTTTGAGACCTGAAGACAGCCGTAAGAAGTGTAACTCATACATTCCCATTCACGCCGGCCCTCTTTGAGACCTGAAGACAGTCGTAAGAAGTGTAACTCATACATTCCCATTCACGCCGGCCCTCTTTGCGACCTGAAGACAGTCGTAAGAAGTGTAACTCATACATTCCCATTCACGCCGGCCCTCTTTGAGACCTGAAGATAGTCGTAAGAAGTGTAACTCATACATTCCCATTCACGCCGGCCCTCTTTGAGACCTGAAGACAGTCGTAAGAAGTGTAACTCATACATTCCCATTCACGCCGGCCCTCTTTGCGACCTGAAGACAGTCGTAAGAAGTGTAACTCATACATTCCCATTCACGCCGGCCCTCTTTGAGACCTGAAGACAGTCGTAAGAAGTGTAACTCATACATTCCCATTCACGCCGGCCCTCTTTGCGACCTGAAGACAGTCGTAAGAAGTGTAACTCATACATTCCCATTCACGCCGGCCCTCTTTGAGACCTGAAGACAGTCTTAAGAAGTGTAACTCATACATTCCCATTCACGCCGGCCCTCTTTGAGACCTGAAGATAGTCGTAAGAAGTGTAACTCATACATTCCCATTCACGCCGGCCCTCTTTGAGACCTGAAGACAGCCGTAAGAAGTGTAACTCATACATTCCCATTCACGCCGGCCCTCTTTGAGACCTGAAGACAGTCGTAAGAAGTGTAACTCATACATTCCCATTCACGCCGGCCCTCTTTGAGACCTGAAGACAGTCGTAAGAAGTGTAACTCATACATTCCCATTCACGCCGGCCCTCTTTGAGACCTGAAGACAGTCGTAAGAAGTGTAACTCATACATTCCCATTCACGCCGGCCCTCTTTGAGACCTGAAGACAGTCGTAAGAAGTGTAACTCATACATTCCCATTCACGCCGGCCCTCTTTGCGACCTGAAGACAGTCGTAAGAAGTGTAACTCATACATTCCCATTCACGCCGGCCCTCTTTGCGACCTGAAGACAGTCGTAAGAAGTGTAACTCATACATTCCCATTCACGCCGGCCCTCTTTGCGACCTGAAGACAGCCGTAAGAAGTGTAACTCATACATTCCCATTCACGCCGGCCCTCTTTGCGACCTGAAGACAGCCGTAAGAAGTGTAACTCATACATTCCCATTCACGCCGGCCCTCTTTGCGACCTGAAGACAGTCGTAAGAAGTGTAACTCATACATTCCCATTCACGCCGGCCCTCTTTGAGACCTGAAGACAGTCGTAAGAAGTGTAACTCATACATTCCCATTCACGCCGGCCCTCTTTGCGACCTGAAGACAGTCGTAAGAAGTGTAACTCATACATTCCCATTCACGCCGGCCCTCTTTGAGACCTGAAGACAGTCGTAAGAAGTGTAACTCATACATTCCCATTCACGCCGGCCCTCTTTGCGACCTGAAGACAGTCGTAAGAAGTGTAACTTATACATTCCCATTCACGCCGGCCCTCTTTGAGACCTGAAGACAGTCGTAAGAAGTGTAACTCATACATTCCCATTCACGCCGGCCCTCTTTGAGACCTGAAGACAGTCGTAAGAAGTGTAACTCATACATTCCCATTCACGCCGGCCCTCTTTGCGACCTGAAGACAGTCGTAAGAAGTGTAACTTATACATTCCCATTCACGCCGGCCCTTTTTGAGACCTGAAGACAGTCGTAAGAAGTGTAACTCATACATTCCCATTCACGCCGGACCTCTTTGTGACCTGAAGACAGTCGTAAGAAGTGTAACTCATACATTCCCATTCACGCCGGCCCTCTTTGCGACCTGAAGACAGTCGTAAGAAGTGTAACTCATACATTCCCATTCACGCCGGCCCTCTTTGAGACCTGAAGACAGTCTTAAGAAGTGTAACTCATACATTCCCATTCACGCCGGCCCTCTTTGAGACCTGAAGACAGTCGTAAGAAGTGTAACTCATACATTCCCATTCACGCCGGCCCTCTTTGAGACCTGAAGACAGTCGTAAGAAGTGTAACTCATACATTCCCATTCACGCCGGCCCTCTTTGAGACCTGAAGACAGTCTTAAGAAGTGTAACTCATACATTCCCATTCACGCCGGCCCTCTTTGAGACCTGAAGACAGTCGTAAGAAGTGTAACTCATACATTCCCATTCACGCCGGCCCTCTTTGAGACCTGAAGACAGTCGTAAGAAGTGTAACTCATACATTCCCATTCACGCCGGCCCTCTTTGCGACCTGAAGACAGTCGTAAGAAGTGTAACTCATACATTCCCATTCACGCCGGCCCTCTTTGCGACCTGAAGACAGTCGTAAGAAGTGTAACTCATACATTCCCATTCACGCCGGCCCTCTTTGCGACCTGAAGACAGTCGTAAGAAGTGTAACTTATACATTCCCATTCACGCCGGCCCTCTTTGAGACCTGAAGACAGTCGTAAGAAGTGTAACTCATACATTCCCATTCACGCCGGCCCTCTTTGCGACCTGAAGACAGTCGTAAGAAGTTTAACTTATACATTCCCATTCACGCCGGCCCTCTTTGAGACCTGAAGACAGCCGTAAGAAGTGTAACTCATACATTCCCATTCACGCCGGCCCTCTTTGAGACCTGAAGACAGTCGTAAGAAGTGTAACTCATACATTCCCATTCACGCCGGCCCTCTTTGCGACCTGAAGACAGTCGTAAGAAGTGTAACTTATACATTCCCATTCACGCCGGCCCTCTTTGAGACCTGAAGACAGTCGTAAGAAGTGTAACTCATACATTCCCATTCACGCCGGCCCTCTTTGCGACCTGAAGACAGTCGTAAGAAGTGTAACTTATACATTCCCATTCACGCCGGCCCTCTTTGAGACCTGAAGACAGTCGTAAGAAGTGTAACTCATACATTCTCATTCACGCCGGCCCTCTTTGAGACCTGAAGACAGTCGTAAGAAGTGTAACTCATACATTCCCATTCACGCCGGCCTCTTTGCGACCTGAAGACAGCCGTAAGAAGTGTAACTCATACATTCCCATTCACGCCGGCCCTCTTTGAGACCTGAAGACAGTCTTAAGAAGTGTAACTCATACATTCCCATTCACGCCGGCCCTCTTTGCGACCTGAAGACAGTCGTAAGAAGTGTAACTCATACATTCCCATTCACGCCGGCCCTCTTTGCGACCTGAAGACAGTCGTAAGAAGTGTAACTCATACATTCCCATTCACGCCGGCCCTCTTTGCGACCTGAAGACAGTCGTAAGAAGTGTAACTTATACATTCCCATTCACGCCGGCCCTCTTTGAGACCTGAAGACAGTCTTAAGAAGTGTAACTTATACATTCCCATTCACGCCGGCCCTCTTTGAGACCTGAAGACAGTCGTAAGAAGTGTAACTCATACATTCTCATTCACGCCGGCCCTCTTTGAGACCTGAAGACAGTCGTAAGAAGTGTAACTCATACATTCCCATTCACGCCGGCCTCTTTGCGACCTGAAGACAGCCGTAAGAAGTGTAACTCATACATTCCCATTCACGCCGGCCCTCTTTGAGACCTGAAGACAGTCTTAAGAAGTGTAACTCATACATTCCCATTCACGCCGGCCCTCTTTGCGACCTGAAGACAGTCGTAAGAAGTGTAACTCATACATTCCCATTCACGCCGGCCCTCTTTGCGACCTGAAGACAGTCGTAAGAAGTGTAACTCATACATTCCCATTCACGCCGGCCCTCTTTGCGACCTGAAGACAGTCGTAAGAAGTGTAACTCATACATTCCCATTCACGCCGGCCCTCTTTGCGACCTGAAGACAGTCGTAAGAAGTGTAACTCATACATTCCCATTCACGCCGGCCTCTTTGCGACCTGAAGACAGCCGTAAGAAGTGTAACTCATACATTCCCATTCACGCCGGCCCTCTTTGAGACCTGAAGACAGTCTTAAGAAGTGTAACTCATACATTCCCATTCACGCCGGCCCTCTTTGCGACCTGAAGACAGTCGTAAGAAGTGTAACTCATACATTCCCATTCACGCCGGCCCTCTTTGCGACCTGAAGACAGCCGTAAGAAGTGTAACTCATACATTCCCATTCACGCCGGCCCTCTTTGAGACCTGAAGACAGTCTTAAGAAGTGTAACTCATACATTCCCATTCACGCCGGCCTCTTTGCGACCTGAAGACAGCCGTAAGAAGTGTAACTCATACATTCCCATTCACGCCGGCCCTCTTTGAGACCTGAAGACAGTCTTAAGAAGTGTAACTCATACATTCCCATTCACGCCGGCCCTCTTTGCGACCTGAAGACAGTCGTAAGAAGTGTAACTCATACATTCCCATTCACGCCGGCCCTCTTTGAGACCTGAAGACAGTCGTAAGAAGTGTAACTCATACATTCCCATTCACGCCGGCCCTCTTTGCGACCTGAAGACAGTCGTAAGAAGTGTAACTCATACATTCCCATTCACGCCGGCCCTCTTTGAGACCTGAAGACAGTCGTAAGAAGTGTAACTCATACATTCCCATTCACGCCGGCCCTCTTTGCGACCTGAAGACAGTCGTAAGAAGTGTAACTCATACATTCCCATTCACGCCGGCCCTCTTTGCGACCTGAAGACAGTCGTAAGAAGTGTAACTCATACATTCCCATTCACGCCGGCCCTCTTTGAGACCTGAAGACAGTCGTAAGAAGTGTAACTCATACATTCCCATTCACGCCGGCCCTCTTTGCGACCTGAAGACAGTCGTAAGAAGTGTAACTCATACATTCCCATTCACGCCGGCCCTCTTTGAGACCTGAAGACAGTCGTAAGAAGTGTAACTCATACATTCCCATTCACGCCGGCCCTCTTTGAGACCTGAAGACAGTCGTAAGAAGTGTAACTCATACATTCCCATTCACGCCGGCCCTCTTTGAGACCTGAAGACAGTCGTAAGAAGTGTAACTCATACATTCCCATTCACGCCGGCCCTCTTTGCGACCTGAAGACAGCCGTAAGAAGTGTAACTCATACATTCCCATTCACGCCGGCCCTCTTTGCGACCTGAAGACAGTCTTAAGAAGTGTAACTCATACATTCCCATTCACGCCGGCCCTCTTTGCGACCTGAAGACAGTCTTAAGAAGTGTAACTCATACATTCCCATTCACGCCGGCCCTCTTTGAGACCTGAAGACAGTCGTAAGAAGTGTAACTCATACATTCCCATTCACGCCGGCCCTCTTTGCGACCTGAAGACAGTCGTAAGAAGTGTAACTCATACATTCCCATTCACGCCGGCCCTCTTTGAGACCTGAAGACAGTCGTAAGAAGTGTAACTCATACATTCCCATTCACGCCGGCCCTCTTTGCGACCTGAAGACAGTCGTAAGAAGTGTAACTCATACATTCCCATTCACGCCGCCCCTCTTTGAGACCTGAAGACAGTCGTAAGAAGTGTAACTCATACATTCCCATTCACGCCGGCCCTCTTTGCGACCTGAAGACAGTCGTAAGAAGTGTAACTCATACATTCCCATTCTCGGGGTCTGCCACGCTCGTCACGTTATCATGCACAAGGTAGTGCTGACGTTATAGACTAGGAAAGCGCTCCGCGTTGCCAGATGAGCGTTTTTTTTTTTAATAAATCAAACAAATCATTTTTCATATCACATTACTCTTTAAAAAAAAAACCTTTTTAATAAACATATGATTTTTTTACAAGATGGCGAATCAAGTTACAACCTTCTAAATTGTGTATTATATTTCTCGATGTTGCTTATAAATGCACAAAATATTTTTTTAAAATAAATCAATACCTTAAAGTTGATTTTTCAATGGAATTCCGCATAATTTCATTCGACCGTGGTCTACTTAATAGGCTCTAATTCATAAACTATTAAGCCTACCAGTGAATGTAAAGTTCCATAATTTAGATACAGACTATATCTAAAATGTTATTACGTTGAATCATACAATAACCCGCTTTTAAATCATAATAAAAGCTTTTTAATTTGTCGACCAAGTTCGTTGTTAACTTTTGCATGTTTGCCGTGAACGTCATTAAATATAACACGTCATTGTAGCCATTCTATGACTGCTATCAAAATTCCAAATACCAAGTGAGAAGTCTGACTGCGTAAGCCGTTTCAGGAGCATACTATGTGCATCTAACTTCAATGGTCCGCAAATGCGAATCATATCGGTGGAACACTGTAAAAACGAAGAAAAATACTGCCGTAAATAAACAATGTTTGTTTATAACATGGCGGTTAAAGCTACAATTTTGAAACTGTTGTCGTGTGTTGGTACTATTGATGTGGACTTACATATAAAAAATTATTTTTATCGGTGTGTAAGTTTTAATTTAATTAAATAAATCACAAAACATGTGTTTCAGTTGTTAATTTTTTGTAGGTTGGCATCTTACGTCATTGTAGCCATTCTATGACAGCTATCGAAATTCCAAATAATAGTGCATAGGTATTGTTACGTACGCTATGTTTGGTGTATACAATTTGCATCTAACAGCAACAGTCCGCAAATGCGAATCATATCGGTGGAATACTGTAAAAATGAAGAAAGTATTGTCGTAAATAAACAATATTTTTTTATAACATGGCGGATAAACTTACAATTTTGAAACTATTGTCAAGTGTTGGTATCGTTGATAATAATCTACAAGTGAAACTTTATTCAAATCCGTTCGTAAGTTTTCATTTAATTAAATAAATAAACAAATATTTTTTTCAGTAATTAATTTTTTGTAGGTTGGCATCTTGACGAATTTTGCTGGTTATGTTAACAGCATCGAGTTTAGTGGTCACGAACGTTGCCCGAAAATTTCAGCCAAATACGTCTAGTTGTTTGACCTGTGTGCGACGAACAAAATTTAGCGCACATACAGACATACAGACATACATACATACAGACACACAGACAAAGCGCCGATCGAGTTGTATGGAGAGATTCACTCCGCTTCGCTACGCTCATCTAATAATGGCCAACCAAATGTCAGCATTGGACGCTGATTGTGTCCGCCTCGCTCTCCATGTTACCATGCACAAGGTAGTGCTGACGTTATAGATGATAGCCAACCAAATGTCAGCATTGGACGCTGATTGGGTCTGCCTCGCTCTCCACGTTACCATGCACAAGGTAGTGCTGACGTTATAGATGATGACCAACCAAATGTCAGCATTGGACGCTGATTGGGTCTGCCTCGCTCTCCACGTTACCATGCACAAGGTAGTGCTGACGTTATAGATGATAGCCAACCAAATGTCAGCATTGGACGCTGATTGGGTCGCCTCGCTCTCCACGTTACCATGCACAAGGTAGTGCTGACGTTATAGATGATGGCCAACCAAATGTCAGCATTAGTCGCTGATTGGGTCTGCCTCGCTCTCCACGTTACCATGCACAAGATAGTGCTGACGTTATAGATGATGGCCAACCAAATGTCAGCATTGGACGCTGATTGTGTCTGCCTCGCACTCCACGTTACCATGCACAAGGTTGTGCTGACGTTATAGATGATGGCCAACCAAATGTCAGCATTGGTCGCTGATTGTGTCTGCCTCGCTCTCCACGTTACCATGCACAAGGTAGTGCTGACGTTATAGATGATGGCCAACCAAATGTCAGCATTGGACGCTAATTGTGTCCACCTCGCTCTCCACGTTACCATGCACAAGGTAGTGCTGACGTTATAGATGATGGCCAACCAAATGTCAGCATTGGACGCTGATTGTGTCTGCCTCGCTCTCTACGTTACCATGCACAAGGTAGTGCTGACGTTATAGATGATGGCCAACCAAATGTCAGCATTGGACGCTGATTGGGTCTGCCTCGCTCTCCACGTTACCATGCACAAGGTAGTTCTGACGTTATAGATGATGGCCAACCAAATGTCAGCATTGGACGCTGATTGTGTCTGCCTCGCTCTCCACGTTACCATGCACAAGGTAGTGCTGACGTTATAGATTATGGCCAACCAAATGTCAGCATTGGTCGCTGATTGGGTCTGCCTCGCTCTCCACGTTACCATGCACAAGGTAGTGCTGACGTTATAGATGATGGCCAACCAAATGTCAGCATTGGACGCTGATTGTGTCTGCCTCGCTCTCCACGTTACCATGTACAAGGTAGTGCTGACGTTATAGATGATGGCCAACCAAATGTCAGCATTGGACGCTGATTGGGTCCACCTCGCTCTCCATGTTACCATGCACAAGGTAGTGCTGACGTTATAGATGATGGCCAACCAAATGTCAGCATTGGACGCTGATTGTGTCTGCCTCGCTCTCCACGTTACCATGTACAAGGTAGTGCTGACGTTATAGATGATGGCCAACCAAATGTCAGCATTGGACGCTGATTGGGTCCACCTCGCTCTCCATGTTACCATGCACAAGGTAGTGCTGACGTTATAGATGATGGCCAACCAAATGTCAGCATTGGACGCTGATTGTGTCTGCCTCGCTCTCCACGTTACCATGTACAAGGTAGTGCTGACGTTATAGATGATGGCCAACCAAATGTCAGCATTGGACGCTGATTGTGTCTGCCTCGCTCTCCACGTTA
The DNA here is from genome assembly GCA_945910005.1 of Isoperla grammatica. NCBI lineage: Eukaryota > Metazoa > Arthropoda > Insecta > Plecoptera > Perlodidae > Isoperla > Isoperla grammatica. Next base: position 1,324,821 of record OX246747.1, on the reverse strand, counting down.
CCATGCACAAGGTAGTGCTGACGTTATAGATGATGGCCAACCAAATGTCAGCATTGGACGCTGATTGTGTCTGCCTCGCTCTCCACGTTACCATGCACAAGGTAGTGCTGACGTTATAGATGATGGCCAACCAAATGTCAGCATTGGACGCAGATTGTGTCTGCCTCGCTCTCCACGTTACCATGCACAAGGTAGTGCTGACGTTATAGATGATGGCCAACCAAATGTCAGCATTGGACGCTGATTGTGTCCACCTCGCTCTCCACGTTACCATGCACAAGGTAGTGCTGACGTTATAGATGATGGCCAACCAAATGTCAGCATTGGACGCTGATTGTGTCCACCTCGCTCTCCATGTTACCATGCACAAGGTAGTGCTGACGTTATAGATGATGGCCAACCAAATGTCAGCATTGGACGCTGATTGTGTCCACCTCGCTCTCCACGTTACCATGTACAAGGTAGTGCTGACGTTATAGATGATGGCCAACCAAATGTCAGCATTGGACGCTGATTGTGTCTGCCTCGCTCTCCACGTTACCATGTACAAGGTAGTGCTGACGTTATAGATGATGGCCAACCAAATGTCAGCATTGGACGCTGATTGGGTCCACCTCGCTCTCCATGTTACCATGCACAAGGTAGTGCTGACGTTATAGATGATGGCCAACCAAATGTCAGCATTGGACGCTGATTGTGTCTGCCTCGCTCTCCACGTTACCATGTACAAGGTAGTGCTGACGTTATAGATGATGGCCAACCAAATGTCAGCATTGGACGCTGATTGTGTCTGCCTCGCTCTCCACGTTACCATGTACAAGGTAGTGCTGACGTTATAGATGATGGCCAACCAAATGTCAGCATTGGACGCTGATTGGGTCCACCTCGCTCTCCATGTTACCATGCACAAGGTAGTGCTGACGTTATAGATGATGGCCAACCAAATGTCAGCATTGGACGCTGATTGTGTCTGCCTCGCTCTCCACGTTACCATGTACAAGGTAGTGCTGACGTTATAGATGATGGCCAACCAAATGTCAGCATTGGACGCTGATTGTGTCTGCCTCGCTCTCCACGTTACCATGCACAAGGTAGTGCTGACGTTATAGATGATGGCCAACCAAATGTCAGCATTGGACGCTGATTGTGTCTGCCTCGCTCTCCACGTTACCATGCACAAGGTAGTGCTGACGTTATAGATGATGGCCAACCAAATGTCAGCATTGGACGCAGATTGTGTCTGCCTCGCTCTCCACGTTACCATGCACAAGGTAGTGCTGACGTTATAGATGATGGCCAACCAAATGTCAGCATTGGACGCTGATTGTGTCTGCCTCGCTCTCCATGTTACCATGTACAAGGTTGTGCTGACGTTATAGATGATGGCCAACCAAATGTCAGCATTGGACGCTGATTGTGTCCACCTCGCTCTCCATGTTACCATGTACAAGGTAGTGCTGACGTTATAGATGATGGCCAACCAAATGTCAGCATTGGACGCTGATTGTGTCTGCCTCGCTCTCCACGTTACCATGTACAAGGTAGTGCTGACGTTATAGATGATGGCCAAACAAATGTCAGCATTGGACGCTGATTGGGTCTGCCTCGCTCTCCACGTTACCATGTACAAGGTAGTGCTGACGTTATAGATGATGGCCAAACAAATGTCAGCATTGGACGCTGATTGGGTCTGCCCCGCTCTCCACGTTACCATGTACAAGGTAGTGCTGACGTTATAGATGATGGCCAACCAAATGTCAGCATTGGACGCTGATTGGGTCTGCCTCGCTCTCCACGTTACCATGCACAAGGTAGTGCTGACGTTATAGATGATGGCCAACCAAATGTCAGCATTGGACGCTGATTGTGTCCACCTCGCTCTCCACGTTACCATGTACAAGGTTGTGCTGACGTTATAGATGATGGCCAACCAAATGTCAGCATTGGACGCTGATTGGGTCTGCCTCGCTCTCCACGTTACCATGTACAAGGTTGTGCTGACGTTATAGATGATGGCCAACCAAATGTCAGCATTGGACGCTGATTGGGTCTGCCTCGCTCTCCACGTTACCATGCACAAGGTAGTGCTGACGTTATAGATGATCGCCAACCAAATGTCAGCATTGGACGCTGATTGTGTCCACCTCGCTCTCCACGTTACCATGTACAAGGTAGTGCTGACGTTATAGATGATGGCCAACCAAATGTCAGCATTGGACGCTGATTGGGTCTGCCACGCTCACCACGTTACCATGCACAAGGTAGTGCTGACGTTATAGATGATGGCCAACCAAATGTCAGCATTGGACGCTGATTGGGTCCACCTCGCTCTCCACGTTACCATGCACAAGGTAGTGCTGACGTTATAGATGATGGCCAACCAAATGTCAGCATTGGACGCTGATTGTGTCTGCCTCTCTCTCTACGTTACCATGTACAAGGTAGTGCTGACGTTATAGATGATGGCCAACCAAATGTCAGCATTGGACGCTGATTGTGTCTGCCTCGCTCTCCATGTTACCATGCACAAGGTAGTGCTGACGTTATAGATGATGGCCAACCAAATGTCAGCATTGGACGCTGATTGTGTCTGCCTCGCTCTCCACGTTACCATGTACAAGGTAGTGCTGACGTTATAGATGATGGCCAACCAAATGTCAGCATTGGACGCTGATTGTGTCTGCCTCGCTCTCCATGTTACCATGCACAAGGTAGTGCTGACGTTATAGATGATGGCCAACCAAATGTCAGCATTAGTCGCTGATTGGGTCTGCCTCGCTCTCCACGTTACCATGCACAAGGTAGTGCTGACGTTATAGATGATGGCCAACCAAATGTCAGCATTGGACGCTGATTGTGTCTGCCTCGCTCTCCATGTTACCATGTACAAGGTAGTGCTGACGTTATAGATGATGGCCAACCAAATGTCAGCATTGGACGCTGATTGTGTCCACCTCGCTCTCCACGTTACCATGCACAAGGTAGTGCTGACGTTATAGATGATGGCCAACCAAATGTCAGCATTGGACGCTGATTGTGTCTGCTTTGCTCTCCATGTTACCATGCACAAGGTAGTGCTGACGTTATAGATGATGGCCAACCAAATGTCAGCATTGGACGCTGATTGTGTCTGCCTCGCTCTCCATGTTACCATGCACAAGGTAGTGCTGACGTTATAGATGATGGCCAACCAAATGTCAGCATTGGACGCTGATTGTGTCCACCTCGCTCTCCACGTTACCATGCACAAGGTCGAAGTGGAACCAGTTTATTTGCTTTTTGGTAACAAAATGTTGTAAACAATAACACCACTTCTGCACACCTTTAGACATTAGTTATAAATGTAGGACGGGAGATGGGAATGATCTATGCTTGGATGATACACAGAAAGACTCGACGTTTACGAATCCAGAATGTTTATTGAAAGTTTATTGAAAAGTACAGTCAAAACCAGAATACATGAAACAGGACCATGACACAGATGCCACAGCAGATCAATCCAGGGTGAATGGATATAAAAATATAAGATTTTAGGTTTAAGGGGCCAGAAATTGACATAATCACCAAACACAATGTTGGCTAGTCTTACCAAAAACAGGTTCGGGAAGCATTACCTAGTATACGCCTGTCAATACTACTGCAGGGCTACAGAAGTTTAAATAGTAGATTTAGTAGATCATCATCGCAGAAACTCTTGAATACGGTTTCAAAAAACACTTGGTCATAATTTTTAAATGATAATACTAGAAATAAATGTAGTTATAAAATGCACCTTAAAAATTGTACTTCCACAATTCTTAAATAGTAGACACACACACATTTTGACCATTTGTTTGTTTTTTAATTCCTAAAACCAGTTGTGCGAAAAGTATAAGTTGACAGTTTACAAGAAAAAACGTCAACTTAAAACGACGCGCTAGACAGAAAAGCTTGTCCCTTGTTGAACTTTTGCAATACTTTAGCCTTCAACAGCCAAACTAACAAAGGTGAGATTCTTAATTAACTTAAATACAGAAATAGTCTATGTCATAGAAAATAAAAGCAAAGAAAATACATTGTTGAAATAGTTTTTCACTAATGAAGACTAACATTTCACTTTCTTTTCAAACATTGAATTACAAGAAAAATGCAAGCAAAAAATAGTTCTTCTAGTATCTATAAGTTAGTATATTAAGACGCTAGTAGCTAAGCCAGGTTCCATTATAAACGTGATCCCTATAGTATAGTTATAGTATGATTAAGAAGTATAGATTCTAGAATTATCATCGTCCACTATAAAGACTACCTTGATCCAATTGTCTACCCAATCAATCCAGTGTACAGGAGGTACCGTCCAACGGGTTGCCGAGCAAAGGGGGCGACTTAGTATCGGCCTCGTTTGGGTATATTTCTTAGAGAAAATAGTCCAAGTCGATCGGGTTGCTCCGCGTACTTCCGTGTGTACGTTCACACTTGACGTACCCAGATTGCATGGCTAGAGTAAGGCCAAAGCTATAGACATTTAGACAGAAGTTAGCGATAGTTTAGACATACGCTTTGGTCCATTATTCAAGAGGCACGATTCCCTACGGGATATCACGCAACGATAGACATTAGTCGACGGTCGCCGCTCGTCGGGAGGACCGAGATTCAACCGTTAAGAGCAGAAAGGAAAATTACACGGAAATTTCGGTAAAAACTAATTTCGATAAGATCTTTAGTAAGAGACTCACGAAAAGCCAAAACGCCAAGAGTAATAATCGGAAATTGGAAAATTTTTCCTATAAGTTAGGGAAATGTTATTGAGAAACGTGAAAAGGTTTATTTTGTTTTTTAAATAAAAGAAAACGATTCTTAATTTCGGGAAGTTTTTTTTCTTTATTTCGCAAGAGACGGAGAGACGAAACTATAACTCGGAAGTGCCGGAACCGAAAGCACGTAAACACTCGGTCGGTGTGGCGGAACCGTGACGGAGGTCACAACAACTCGACTCTTTGGTCGACGTTTAATTGAATTCGAGAAAATTGCTAGGGACCGTCACCAGCCCCGACCACGGCCGAGCTACAACAGGAAAGGCACCCCACATACCCCGGCGGTTTCTTTGAACAAAATTTGGTTCCGTCTCGCAAAAAACAAACAAAAACAAGCTTTCTGAAAAGCATAGTTTATTTTTCGTTTATGATATGTTGTACGTAACGTTATAAATAAATAATCGACCGGTTAGTACTTTGATCTCGCTCGACACGTACCAACTCAACTAGTATTACAGCGAGAAGCTGGCTTTGTCACGTCTGATTGGCCCGAAATCAGTTGCAGAACCAATTAAAAAGTTGCGACGCTTTTGTCCAACCGAGATATCGCATTTAAATATGTTATGATTGTCAACTATGTTTTATAATATAATAATATATTTATAAACGCTTAGAAATATACTATAGTAAAACCGACGAGAAAAAGCAAGGTTTCTGATCACACTTCCATCGGTAATAATCTAACCCTGTTTTCTCTATACTTGTAAATATAATAATATTGTAATGTAGTTAACTTATTTTAAAGCTATAATAATTTCAATACTGTTTCAAATGTAACATACTGATGATAAGAATTAGGATTAATTTCAGATAAGTATTAGAAGGTTAATATAATTATGTCAGATATGCAGGGTTGTCAAGCTACCTATTCAGTTAACTAGAAAAAAAAACTACATACATTTCATTGGATATACAAGTTAGAAAAATGTCAATATTTTTTAGCTATGCTACTTTCAAGAAGAGCTCATTTCCATGTTAGCATGTTAGCATGTTGTTGTTTTTAGCATGTTGGCATGTTCACATTGACTCATGGCAGTATTAACATTTCAAAAAACAAATCTCACGTTATACGGAATCAAGGGATTTGGCCGACTGTTAGAATCTCTTGAATTACTCACAAGTGTACGCGTGCTATCCTCCTCACAAACAAACTCCTTAGTTTAGAAATAGAAACTATCAACTAATAAATAAAAAGAAAAAAGTGTGCAGCCACTTTACGGCCTACTCTAAAGACAATACCGTCTAATACACTCGATAATACAAAGATAATGAAAACCCACTTGGCAATACTCGCAAACTTGGTAGCTTGGTCCGTCAAACGTCTTCGTTATCAGACACGATCGTAACGTTCGTTACTATTAACGTTCGTTACCATTACCGACGGTCGCCAAGACGTGGAATGGTTTCCTAAAAAAGTAAGTATGAAAAACCTAATCTTATATGCGGCATAATCCGCGCATTGAGACAAAAGATTATAATATAAAATTAATAATACTTAAAATTCTTAGTACCATAACTAGGTTGTACATTTTCACTACAATCTCAACAATGAAAGAATCTGCGCGTTGCTCGTTTTGGTTGTACAGATGCGACACTCAAGTTGTCGACTTTAAGCTCCTTACTCCAAGGATCTATGAGAATTTAAACAAATGTAAAAAATATATATACCTCAAATTGGATTTATGCACAAAACTCAATCGTACAGCCAGATAGGCATATATTTGTCTTGCATAAACATATTAATATTAACCCTGGTAGATGCAATCATACACGTATTTCCAAAAATAGTACAGAGAACAACTATTTCTCATTTGAAATATGATTTTATCAAATGCAAGCCGCCCATTATTACGACTTTTGAAATTCGTACCAACGAACGAGGGTTTTGTTTGTTTTTCTTCATTAAATTCTACCGTTACTGGAAAACATCTTGGGCACATTTCACCCAGCCATCCCTCGGAGAAGCTGACATTTCTCCGGCTGCAGTAAATATATTTACCTGTATTTATGATATCTTTAAATTTATATTTAAATAGTAAATATAGTTCTATGTAAGAATATCTTGCAAAAACTAGTCATCTCCATCATCTTCGCCACAGCAAATTACACTGATTTCCACAATCGCGATTGTCTCTCAACTACATGTACTAGCCTTGTCTGCTGATAAACTGATAAGGATATGAACAACACTTATTTTTTTTATTTTATAATACTTGGATAGGGTCAAAAAATATCGATATGTTTTTTTACCATTTTGCATGTTTTTTTCTTATAAAAAAAACTGCTAACTAATATCCGCGCTATCTTGTTGCGTTGCTGTGCGCAATACTGCCATCTTGCGAGCAATACTGTCATCTTCCGAGCAATACTGCCATCTTCCGAGCAATACCGCCATCTTCCGAGCAATACTACCGGCGTACAATCGCACGTCGTTTCTTCCGCAGCAAACTCTGTAGAAAACATCATTGTCCATAGAAATGTTTTGGTCTCGCCTCAATGTATATCTTACGCAAAGCTAATCATTTATTAGTTATATGAATGTCCCTGATAGGTCTTCTGTAAATCCGACGATCTCGACGAAAGCAAGCCAATTGATGATAATGGGACGAGTTGGATGAAAGACGTTGCTCGTTCTACCGCCCGACGAGATGTTAGATGCTCGACTTGGAAAACGAAACTCGTAAGTGGTTCGACTCACTGAGCTGGAAGTTGTGCATTTTCTGTGGGCAGAGACAACGGAAACTATTAGCGGTCCCAGGTATACATATATATATAAACAGTATATTTACACAACTATCGTGTACATGAACGATAATGGACAAGTAGCAATACGGAAAAATAATGCAGTTCATAATTACAACACAAGACAAAAAGACACATTCCACATACAATGTCACAACAAAAATATACTTGAAGAATCACCAATACAAGCAGGGACAAAACTATGGCTAAGGGATGTTACACAACATAAAAACTAGTTTAAAACTGGTGGGCAGAATAATGTTGTTTAGATGACTATTGATGAAAGCCTTGCACGCCAGAATGGAGAATAGCAATGAATTGTATTTTCTATTTTTTACCCTATTTTTTCATGTGATACAGAACAATTAAAATAATTAAATAATGCCTTCCATGTACTGCAAACTGTAGGTTCCCTACAACGAGTTTCCTCGCTGGGAACCAAGTAAATAAACAAATAAACAAAAAAAATATCCAATATGTCAATATCAGTATTATTAGTAGTTATTAGTTGATTTTACAGTATTTGAATGTTGTCTACTTTTCAATTTTATACAAATTCATATTATGGATCTGAATTGACTTGTACAAAATCATCATGAACGATACAAAAGTATGCAATAAAAAAAAAAAAGAAAAAAACATTGGTACCAACAAATAAGTACATTATATAGTAGAAAATGGTTTTACTTTCACCACTTCTCTTTGGAGTTTTATGTTGTGTCATTATTTTTTAAACTGAAAACACAAATGAATCGTGTATTTCAGAAAGGGCGTAAGTCCACTGATCATAGTTTTGAGATAAATGCAAAAAACTGTTTATATTCCCTTAGGATATATTTTTTTAAAGACCTTATTCATGATTGCATTTTATGTTAAGAGAATGATGGTTTTATCCAATATAAATTTGTTATTGACAATTTAAGGGTATGTTTTAAGGGTCTGAAGATGATGGACATATGCCCTTTCTGCAATACATTTGTACACGATTCTCAAAACATTGCTAATAATTTTTTTTAAGCCACAAAATGTATGTATTATTAATTTTATTAGTAGGTAAGTATCAGTGTACAATATGTAGACCTAAAGAACATAAAAATTCATGTAAGTAAAGTGTTGAAAACTTATTTATGTACGAATACCACTATGGGTATCCAGCTTCTTCTTTTACTGGTGCACTGGCCAGAACAGAATCTCTTTAAAGAAATCTCGATGATCTTCATCAATGTACTGGAACACTTTTTTTATATCAATAATCTTGTTGACATTGATTTTCTAATCTTGTCTCCCTGGTATGCCTTATCTGATGGCAAACAAGTTATCTGATGCCCTGGGGATGATAGAGCTAACGAATGACGCATATCGCTACCAATGAACAGTGAGGCTCTTATGACTCCTTTGTGAGTGTGGGTATGTTCAAAGTAATGGAACTGAGAGATGTTAAATGGCATCTGTGAGATAACAAAATGTCACAATATGTTAGTACCTTTTAAGATACATGTTATAATAATATACAGTAGCAAGTTTTAAAACAAGCAACACTCCCCCTTTTCTCCCTTGGTACATGTCGACCACTTGTCTCGACAGATAGCACAGTTTTCTAATATAACATTGGCCACCACGCCTTGAAACTAATGATGTCTGATGTTTAATCAGCTTGACTGTGAATTTGAGCTGTTAACTTGATGAGACTTATCAACTCCATAAGCTCAAATGGAGTGTAAAAACGATTCTACTTTTTTAAGACCCGTTTAACGACCCCAAAGTCCCGGTCACATGGCAAAAAGGAGTGTCCACGTATTGGGAAAAAGTTTTTTACAGTCTTAAATCTGTTTGTGTCAACCAAAGCACGACATAGTCTCAGGTATGTGTGGTTTTTATTTTGCCCTGGGCAATTGTCAGAAAATAGGTGCAACTCTGTTACTTCAACAGCTACAAATTCTCTAATATAGTCCAGAAGGAACGTACAAACTTCATCGGGGCCCTTGTTGGCTTGACCTTCATGGTACACCATGAATACCTCTTTATCAGTTTTTAATTTTTTTGTTTTTATTATTTTATTTCAATATAGAAAGCTCTGAATATCATAGCCACAAGCAGTGTCTAGCTTTGCCCAGAGATGGCGCAGCATGTATTGCAGAAACGGCGAAAGTCCTGGACTAGCGCCCTTTCTGCAATACAACTCAACTTGATCATCAAAATTCTACCATATGAAAGAGCTGGACCTCCGCCCTTTCTGCACTAAAATGAAGGCCTATGTTAAGAGATATGAAAATAACCTCTAACTCATTTTCGTCTAAAATGTGACTTACGCCCTTTCTGAAATACACGATTCAAATACAATTTTGGAAAAATATGAACTTCCAAATTGAAGTTTATTTTTGAAAGCAAACATGAAACTTTTGAATTTGAAAAATCAAACTTAAAAGTTGGTTTATACATTTTTTTAGAGGGTAGAATGAACCTTCTAAAACCGTTTGTTAAAATAAACTTCACAAAATATGCTTGCTCAGCAAACAGAATACTTCTCGCCCAGGTCTCGCCAGTGCCAGCTCAGAAACATATTCCGTAATGGCAACCTGAAAAATATGTCATCCCCCCAGCATGTGGCATGCATGCAACGTTCCGCCCACCCATCCATAGAATATATCCCCCCCAGCATGTGGGGCATGCAACGTTCCGCCCACCCATCCATAGAATATATCCCCCCCAGCATGTGGGGCATGCAACGTTCCGCCCACCCATCCATAGAATATATCCCCCCCAGCATGTGGGGCATGCAACGTTCCGCCCACCCATCCATAGAATATATCCCCCCCAGCATGTGGGGCATGCAACGTTCCCCCCACCCATCCATAGAATATATCCCCCCCAGCATGTGGGGCATGCAACGTTCCGCCCACCCATCCATAGAATATATCCCCCCCAGCATGTGGGGCATACAACGTTCCGCCCACCCATCCATAGAATATATCCCCCCCAGCATGTGGGGCATACAACGTTCCGCCCACCCATCCATAGAATATATCCCCCCCAGCATGTGGGGCATGCAACGTTCCGCCCACCCATCCATAGAATATATCCCCCCCAGCATGTGGGGCATGCAACGTTCCGCCCACCCATCCATAGAATATATCCCCCCCAGCATGTGGGGCATGCAACGCCCACCCATCCATAGAATATATCCCCCCCAGCATGTGGGGCATGCAACGTTCCGCCCACCCATCCATAGAATATATCCCCCCAGCATGTGGGGCATGCAACGTTCCCCCCACCCATCCATAGAATATATCCCCCCCAGCATGTGGGGCATGCAACGTTCCACCCACCCATCCATAGAATATATCCCCCCCCAGCATGTGGGGCATACAACGTTCCGCCCACCCATCCATAGAATATATCCCCCCCTAGCATTTGGGGCATGCAACGTTCCGCCCACCCATCCATAGAATATATCCCCCCCAGCATGTGGGGCATGCAACGCCCACCCATCCATAGAATATATCCCCCCCAGCATGTGGGGCATGCAACGTTCCGCCCACCCATCCATAGAATATATCCCCCCAGCATGTGGGGCATGCAACGTTCCGCCCACCCATCCATAGAATATATCCCCCCCCAGCATGTGGGGCATGCAACGTTCCGCCCACCCATCCATAGAATATATCCCCCCCAGCATGTGGGGCATGCAACGTTCCGCCCACCCATCCATAGAATATATCCCCCCCCAGCATGTGGGGCATGCAACGTTCCGCCCACCCATCCATAGAATATATCCCCCCCAGCATGTGGGGCATGCAACGTTCCGCCCACCCATCCATAGAATATATCCCCCCCAGCATGTGGGGCATGCAACGTTCCACCCACCCATCCATAGAATATATCCCCCCCAGCATGTGGGGCATACAACGTTCCGCCCACCCATCCATAGAATATATCCCCCCCAGCATGTGGGGCATACAACGTTCTGCCCACCCATCCATAGAATATATCCCCCCTAGCATTTGGGGCATGCAACGTTCCGCCCACCCATCCATAGAATATATCCCCCCCCAGCATGTGGGGCATGCAACGTTCCGCCCACCCATCCATAGAATATATCCCCCCCAGCATGTGGGGCATGCAACGTTCCGCCCACCCATCCATAGAATATATCCCCCCCAGCATGTGGGGCATGCAACGTTCCACCCACCCATCCATAGAATATATCCCCCCCAGCATGTGGCATGCAACGTTCCGCCCACCCATCCATAGAATATATCCCCCCCAGCATGTGGGGCATGCAACGTTCCGCCCACCCATCCATAGAATATATCCCCCCCAGCATGTGGGGCATGCAACGTTCCCCCCACCCATCCATAGAATATATCCCCCCCAGCATGTGGCATGCAACGTTCCGCCCACCCATCCATAGAATATATCCCCCCCAGCATGTGGGGCATACAACGTTCCGCCCACCCATCCATAGAATATATCCCCCCCAGCATGTGGGGCATGCAACGTTCCGCCCACCCATCCATAGAATATATCCCCCCCAGCATGAGGGGCATGCAACGTTCCCCCCACCCATCCATAGAATATATCCCCCCCCAGCATGTGGGGCATGCAACGTTCCACCCACCCATCCATAGAATATATCCCCCCCCAGCATGTGGGGCATGCAACGTTCCACCCACCCATCCATAGAATATATCCCCCCCAGCATGTGGGGCATGCAACGTTCCGCCCACCCATCCATAGAATATATCCCCCCCAGCATGTGGGGCATGCAACGTTCCGCCCACCCATCCATAGAATATATCCCCCCCAGCATGTGGCATGCAACGTTCCGCCCACCCATCCATAGAATATATCCCCCCCAGCATGTGGGGAATACAACGTTCCCCCCACCCATCCATAGAATATATCCCCCCCAGCATGTGGGGCATGCAACGTTCCGCCCACCCATCCATAGAATATATCCCCCCCAGCATGTGGGGCATACAACGTTCCGCCCACCCATCCATAGAATATATCCCCCCCAGCATGTGGGGCATGCAACGTTCCGCCCACCCATCCATAGAATATATCCCCCCCAGCATGTGGGGCATACAACGTTCCGCCCACCCATCCATAGAATATATCCCCCCCAGCATGTGGGGCATGCAACGTTCCGCCCACCCATCCATAGAATATATCCCCCCCAGCATGTGGGGCATGCAACGTTCCGCCCACCCATCCATAGAATATATCCCCCCCAGCATGTGGGGCATGCAACGTTCCCCCCACCCATCCATAGAATTAGGGGTCTGCGGGTAGTACTTTTTAGATTCGGGTCGGGTTCGGGTCCGGGTAACACAAAAAGTTCGGGTATCGGGTCCGGGTTCGGGTAATGAAATTAGTAAGGCTGGGCGTCGACATCGATTAATCGATTAATAATCGATGTCGGTGACGATTTTCGACATCGATTTTTTTTTGTTTTAATCGACTTTTTCGTCAATTAATTAAATAGCTAATCAATTATCAATTCACGCGAGAAATGGGAACTTTAAACTATGCCGGGGTGGCGTAGTTATTCGTGCACGGCCGCTTTTAGTCCAAACTGACCCGTATCAAAGGATATTGCACACTCTCAAGCCCCCCCCCCCCCAAATATTTGAAGATCGCGCGTACTAAAGCGCGAGCCATCCCTTTGTTCAGGCTGGCACTCGGCAAGTGAGAACAGATGCGGCCGAACGAGAAAGAGCGAGAGAACAATGGTCTGAGCGAGACGCGACGAAGTAGTTCGCCGTGTCGGCTGCTATCGGCCGCCGTGAGAGAGAGAGAAAGCGCTAGTCGCAGGACGCGTGAGTGGAAGCGAGATCGCGATAGACGCAGGCGAGTGCAATGGAAGCGGCCGCCTGTTGACAGTTCACTACGCAGCAAGTAATCAAGAACGGATTACTGAAAAACCACTTGAATAAGCCTCTACAATCGGACATTGCGTTAAAATAAATTGAAATCAATATCCACAATTGTGTTTATGACGACAAAAATAAGCTAACCGGCCCGCATGGCCGTCACGTAGGCCTAGAAGGCCTAGCCTAGGCCTAGGTCAGTTATCTCCCGTTGCAGACGAAAACTGAGTTTTGTTGCCGTTATTAACTGATTAAAAACCGGTTCGATTAACCGGTTAGTGAAATGCTTAACCGTCGTCATCCCTACATTTAACATTTAATATAAGCTTAAGCCTAGGCTGCTAGGGCCTAGGACCTACTACTACCCGAAAAAGCCCGATATTTGTTATTTAAATCCCCGAATTTCGGGTATGTATAAATACCCGAAATTACCCGAAATTTCGGGTACCCGCAGACCCCTACATAGAATATATCCCCCCCAGCATGAGGGGCATGCAACGTTCCGCCCACCCATCCATAGAATATATCCCCCCCAGCATGTGGGGCATGCAACGTTCCACCCACCCATCCATAGAATATATCCCCCCCAGCATGTGGGGCATGCAACGTTCCACCCACCCATCCATAGAATATATCCCCCCCAGCATGTGGGGCATGCAATGTTCTGCCCACCCATACATAGAATATATCCCCCCCAGCATGTGGGGCATGCAACGTTCCACCCACCCATCCATAGAATATATCCCCCCCAGCATGTGGCATGCAACGTTCCACCCACCCATCCATAGAATATATCCCCCCCAGCATGTGGGGCATTCAACGTGCCGCCCACCCATCCATAGAATATATCCCCCCCAGCATGTGGGGCATGCAACGTTCCACCCACCCATCCATAGAATATATCCCCCCCAGCATGTGGGGCATTCAACGTGCCGCCCACCCATCCATAGAATATATCCCCCCCAGCATGTGGGGCATGCAACGTTCCACCCACCCATCCATAGAATATATCCCCCCCAGCATGTGGGGCATGCAATGTTCTGCCCACCCATCCATAGAATATATCCCCCCCAGCATGTGGGGCATGCAACGTTCCCCCCACCCATCCATAGAATATATCCCCCCCAGCATGTGGGGCATACAACGTTCCGCCCACCCATCCATAGAATATATCCCCCCCAGCATGTGGGGCATGCAACGGTCTGCCCACCCATACATAGAATATATCCCCCCCAGCATGTGGGGCATACAACGTTCCGCCCAACCATCCATAGAATATATCCCCCCCAGCATGTGGGGCATGCAACGTTCCGCCCACCCATCCATAGAATATATCCCTCATTCCGCCCGCACAATAATGAGGGTCAATGAGTCAATGAGGGTGTGTACATGTTAGTGTACTTACAATGAGGGCGTGCACATGTATGGGTACTTGCAATGAGGGCGTGTACATGTATGGGTACTTGGAATGAGGGCGTGTACATGTGTGGGTACTTGCAAAGAGGGTGTGTACATGTAAGTGTACTTACAATGAGGGCGTGCACATGTATGGGTACTTGCAATGAGGGCGTGTACATGTATGGGTACTTACAATGAGGGCGTGTACATGTATGGGTACTTGCAATGAGGGCGTGTACATGTATGGGTACTTACAATGAGGGCGTGTACATGTATGGGTACTTGCAATGAGGGCGTGTACATGTATGGGTACTTACAATGAGGGCGTGTACATGTATGGGGACTTACAATGAGGGCGTGTACATGTATGGATACTTGCAATGAGGGTGTGTACAGGTAAGTGTACTTACAATGAGGGCGTGTACATGTATGGGTACTTACAATGAGGGCGTGTACATGTATAGGTACTTACAATGAGGGCGTGTACATGTATGGGTACTCACAATGAGGGTGTGTACATGTATGGGGACTTACAATGAGGGCGTGTACATGTATGGGTACTCACAATGAGGGCGTGTACATGTATGGGTACTTACAATGAGGGCGTGTACATGTATAAGTACTTACAATGAGGGCGTGTACATGTATGGGTACTTACAATGAGGGCGTGTACATGTATAAGTACTTACAATGAGGGCGTGTACATGTATGGGTACTTACAATGAGGGCGTGTACATGTATGGGTACTTACAATGAGGGCGTGTACATGTATGGGTACTTACAATGAGGGCGTGTACATGTATGGGTACTTACAATGAGGGCGTGTACATGTATGGGTACTTACAATGAGGGTGTGTACATGTATGGGTACTTACAATGAGGGCGTGTATACATGTATGGGTACTTACAATGAGGGCGTGTACATGTATGGGTACTTACAATGAGGGCGTGTACATGTAAGTGAACTTACAATGAGGGCGTGTACATGAATGGGTACTAACAATGTGGGCGTGTACGTGTATAAGTACTTACAATAAGGCGTGTACATGTATGGGTACTTACAATGAGGGCGTGTACCTGTAAGTGAACTAACAATGAGGGCGTGTACATGTATGGGTACTTACAATGAGGGCGTGTACCTGTAAGTGAACTAACAATGAGGGCGTGTACATGTATGGGTACTAACAATGTGGGCGTGTACGTGTATAAGTACTTACAATAAGGCGTGTACATGTGTACATGTATAAGTACTTACAATGAGGGCGTGTACATGTAAGTGTACTAACAATGAGGGCGTGTACATGTATGGGTACTTGCAATGAGGGCGTGTACATGTACGGGTTCCTTCAATGAGGGCGTGTACATGTATGGGTACTTACAATGAGGGCGTATACATGTATGGGTACTTACAATGAGGGCGTGTACATGTATGGGTACTTACAATGAGGGCGTGTACATGTATAAGTACTTACAATGAGGGCGTGTACATGTATGGGTACTTACAATGAGTGCGTGCACATGTATGGGTACTTACAATGAGGGTGTGTACATGTATGGGTACTTACAATGAGGGCGTGTACATGTATGGGTACGTACAATGAGGGCGTGTACATGAATGGGTACTTACAATGAGGGCGTGTACATGTATGGGTACTTACAATGAGGGCGTGTACATGTATGGGTACTTACAATGAGGGCGTGTACATGTATGGGTACTTACAATGAGGCGGGTACATGTATGGGTACTTACAATGAGGGTGTGAACATGTATAAGTACTTACAATGAGGGCGTGTACATGTATGGGTACTTACAATGAGGGCGTGTACATGTATGGGTACTTACAATGAGGGTGTGAACATGTATAAGTACTTACAATGAGGGCGTGTACATGTATGGGTACTTACAATGAGGGCGTGTACATGTATGGGTACTTACAATGAGGGCGTGAACATGTATAAGTACTTACAATGAGGGCGTGTACATGTATGGGTACTTACAATGAGGGCGTGTACATGTATGGGTACTTACAATGAGGCGGGTACATGTATAGGTACTTACAATGAGGGTGTGTACATGTATAAGTACTTACAATGAGGGCGGATACAGAGTCATCCATGCTGAGCAACTGAATGAGTGCCATCTTCCTGTCCTTCCTGCAACACAGACCAATGGCAAACATTAATACAGCTGGTGATAGGTATTTAGCTTCCATCGGTTCATAGCTCATATACTCATGGAAACTATGAGTACAAGTAAATATTGTGCTGACACAACAGTATGGCTAGTTATGAACACTGGCTAATTTTACCGCGCATCAGAGGGATGTCGAATAGTGTTTTTTCAGTTTGAACTTTGAATGCGAATATCGAATATTTCCTAATGCAATGCAATTTAAATACAGTATTCCCTCGATTTATCGCTCCTCCATGCATCGTTTTCCTCTACTCGTCATCATTTTTTGTCCCGACATCAGTGCCATTTAAAACAATGTTAAAGTTTCCTATATTTATCGTTCTTCTATTGATTGTTTTCCTCTATTCATCGTCGTTTTAAACAGTCCCAACAATCAATAACTACACGTTTTTCCCTTGATTGATCGTTGTTGTGAGCTACTATTTTGTTGCGCGTGACTACGATCGAGGAACTTGCTATCGGACCCGTCATACCCTGCCTCGAGGTGAAGCTCAAGGTGAAGCCCCCTCAACCGCTCAGATCTCAAGGTTGACTCAGTTCATTCCACCATGAGTGCAAGCAGGCTTTATCTAGTCGGGACGAAGTGCTTGCTCGCCTGGTACTGCAGACGATCACTATGATGGCTGTGGGGTGATTATAAGTTTGTTGAAACCAGTTACTTACTCAATTCATACCCATCTCCAATAATTCACCTGGGTGTGAAAAATAGTGAAAACATGCATTTCCTTTAAAATGATAGTTTTCCTCCTTTGATCGTTTTTTTTTTTTTTCTACAGTCTATTCAAAAACGATGAATCAAGAGAATACTGAAGACCTAGCACTCATAATAAATAATATTTTGTTTCAAGGTTTATTGATTGTACTATCATAGTAAGCAAATACAAAGCAAACAATAAGCAGTTACCTGCAAACTGCAAGTACAATATTGTAAATACCTAGCCTAGTAACTAACTAAAATAATATTATAACGTCTCAGTTTATTTGTCTTCTCATCTATATGTTTCTCTAAACGGCCTATCTACTTTCTCAGGTAAGCTGTCGTCCTCCTGTACCTTTCCCCTCACTAGAACATGTTTTATCTTGTTCTGAGCTCCAATTAAAATAATATTCAGTTAGTTAATAATCTTAATATGTGTCCTTTTGATAGATACCTATAATTGTTCATACTGAACAGATATTGATCATATTGTTCAAAACTTCTGCAGAGCAAGTAAGAGAAATGGTAGGAACATTTTCAGGCACAGTAAAGAATTCTCCCCAAACTTAAAAAATTTGAATAGTTACTATTCGAGTTTCGAATCGAAAAGTAAATTATTCGTGAATACTTCCAAAATTAAGAATACTATATTGTTAACAAAATATATTTTTGGTACGTTGAAGAGCAAAGTATACTTACGGGAAGAACTTGAACGCTTTGACGGTGAATCCATTCTTGGTGAACGCTTCTTTGATCTCTTCCTCAGTAACAGATGGCCTGAGGAGAAAAACAAGAGAAGCATAGTGAGTGGTTCAATTTCTAGTGGAAAGAATATTCTTTGGTGTTAATCTTTGCAACTTTGCCCAACGACTCAACTGAAGGAGAGTGGTAGCTTCCGTGCCTCACCTGTACTGTGATGGTCCAACCCCTAGTTGGAGGGGGAAGGGGAGGGCTGCTTGAAGGAGAGTGGTAGCTTCCGTGCCTCACCTGTACTGTGATGGTCCAACCCCTAGTTGGAGGGGGAAGGGGAGGGCTGCTTGAAGGAGAGTGGTAGCTTCCGTGCCTCACCTGTACTGTGATGGTCCAACCCCTAGTTGGAGGGGGAAGGCTGCTTGAAGGAGAGTGGCAGCTTCCGTGCCTCACCTGTACTGTGATGGTCCAACCCCTAGTTGGAGGGGGAAGGGGAGGGCTGCTTGAAGGAGAGTGGCAGCTTCCGTGCCTCACCTGTACTGTGATGGTCCAACCCCTAGTTGGAGGGGGAAGGGGAAGGCTGCTTGAAGGAGAGTGGCAGCTTCCGTGCCTCACCTGTACTGTGATGGTCCAACCCCTTGTTGGAGGGGGAAGGGGAGGGCTGCTTGAAGGAGAGTGGCAGCTTCCGTGCCTCACCTGTACTGTGATGGTCCAACCCCTAGTTGGAGGGGGAAGGGGAGGGCTGCTTGAAGGAGAGTGGTAGCTTCCGTGCCTCACCTGTACTGTGATGGTCCAACCCCTAGTTGGAGGGGGAAGGGGAGGGCTGCTTGAAGGAGAGTGGCAGCTTCCGTGCCTCACCTGTACTGTGATGGTCCAACCCCTAGTTGGAGGGGGAAGGGGAGGGCTGCTTGAAGGAGAGTGGTAGCTTCCGTGCCTCACCTGTACTGTGACGGTCCAACCCCTAGTTGGAGGGGGAAGGGGAGGGCTGCTTGAAGGAGAGTGGTAGCTTCCGTGCCTCACCTGTACTGTGATGGTCCAACCCCTAGTTGGAGGGGGAAGGGGAGGGCTGCTTGAAGGAGAGTGGCAGCTTCCGTGCCTCACCTGTACTGTGATGGTCCAACCCCTAGTTGGAGGGGGAAGGGGAGGGCTGCTTGAAGGAGAGTGGTAGCTTCCGTGCCTCACCTGTACTGTGATGGTCCAACCCCTAGTTGGAGGGGGAAGGGGAGGGCTGCTTGAAGGAGAGTGGCAGCTTCCGTGCCTCACCTGTACTGTGATGGTCCAACCCCTAGTTGGAGGGGGAAGGGGAGGGCTGCTTGAAGGAGAGTGGTAGCTTCCGTGCCTCACCTGTACTGTGACGGTCCAACCCCTAGTTGGAGGGGGAAGGGGAGGGCTGCTTGAAGGAGAGTGGTAGCTTCCGTGCCTCACCTGTACTGTGATGGTCCAACCCCTAGTTGGAGGGGGAAGGGGAGGGCTGCTTGAAGGAGAGTGGCAGCTTCCGTGCCTCACCTGTACTGTGATGGTCCAACCCCTAGTTGGAGGGGGAAGGGGAGGGCTGCTTGAAGGAGAGTGGTAGCTTCCGTGCCTCACCTGTACTGTGATGGTCCAACCCCTAGTTGGAGGGGGAAGGGGAGGGCTGCTTGAAGGAGAGTGGCAGCTTCCGTGCCTCACCTGTACTGTGATGGTCCAACCCCTAGTTGGAGGGGGAAGGGGAGGGCTGCTTGAAGGAGAGTGGTAGCTTCCGTGCCTCACCTGTACTGTGACGGTCCAACCCCTAGTTGGAGGGGGAAGGGGAGGGCTGCTTGAAGGAGAGTGGTAGCTTCCGTGCCTCACCTGTACTGTGATGGTCCAACCCCTAGTTGGAGGGGGAAGGGGAGGGCTGCTTGAAGGAGAGTGGTAGCTTCCGTGCCTCACCTGTACTGTGATGGTCCAACCCCTAGTTGGAGGGGGAAGGGGAGGGCTGCTTGAAGGAGAGTGGTAGCTTCCGTGCCTCACCTGTACTGTGATGGTCCAACCCCTAGTTGGAGGGGGAAGGCTGCTTGAAGGAGAGTGGTAGCTTCCGTGCCTCACCTGTACTGTGATGGTCCAACCCCTAGTTGGAGGGGGAAGGGGAGGGCTGCTTGAAGGAGAGTGGTAGCTTCCGTGCCTCACCTGTACTGTGATGGTCCAACCCCTAGTTGGAGGGGGAAGGGGAGGGCTGCTTGAAGGAGAGTGGCAGCTTCCGTGCCTCACCTGTACTGTGATGGTCCAACCCCTAGTTGGAGGGGGAAGGGGAGGGCTGCTTGAAGGAGAGTGGCAGCTTCCGTGCCTCACCTGTACTGTGATGGTCCAACCCCTAGTTGGAGGGGGAAGGGGAGGGCTGCTTGAAGGAGAGTGGTAGCTTCCGTGCCTCACCTGTACTGTGATGGTCCAACCCCTAGTTGGAGGGGGAAGGGGAGGGCCGCTTGAAGGAGAGTGGTAGCTTCCGTGCCTCACCTGTACTGTGATGGTCCAACCCCTAGTTGGAGGGGGAAGGGGAGGGCTGCTTGAAGGAGAGTGGTAGCTTCCGTGCCTCACCTGTACTGTGATGGTCCAACCCCTAGTTGGAGGGGGAAGGGGAGGGCCGCTTGAAGGAGAGTGGCAGCTTCCGTGCCTCACCTGTACTGTGATGGTCCAACCCCTAGTTGGAGGGGGAAGGGGAGGGCTGCTTGAAGGAGAGTGGTAGCTTCCGTGCCTCACCTGTACTGTGATGGTCCAACCCCTAGTTGGAGGGGGAAGGGGAGGGCTGCTTGAAGGAGAGTGGCAGCTTCCGTGCCTCACCTGTACTGTGATGGTCCAACCCCTAGTTGGAGGGGGAAGCGGAGGGCTGCTTGAAGGAGAGTGGTAGCTTCCGTGCCTCACCTGTACTGTGCGTGTAGTGTAAAACGGATAAAGCTCGCTGTATGCCTACTCGCAGTGTTCCGTATAGTAATACCCCCATCAAAACCCACTCCCTGGCCAGTGGCCATATTACAACTGTAAAAACTGCCCCAAATAGACGGGTATTAGCTATATTTTGAGAACGCTACACAATATTGGAAAGTCGGGAATGTAGTTTTGTAAGAACTAAAAACTGGGTTAACAAAATTCAACTATTGCAATCATTATGGTTCTCGTTACGACATCCAATTGAAGAATTAATAATTAATTGACTGGCCTAATGACAACGTTAACATTTGCAATATTTGAAATTTTTTTAACCCACTTTTCCTGCGACATTCGGCACTTTTGCAATATTGTGTTGTTCCCAAAATAAAACTAAAGAACCCTTAATCTGGCACGGTTCCTGGTTTCTGCAGCGAGACTACCCATTGCCGTTAAAAGCTTGGATTGAGGGAGTACTCACGGAATGTTTGATAGATGAAGAGTGGCCGAAGGAGGGTAGATGTTCTGGTAGTTCTTGGAACCGGGCTTCTTGAAGCGGTGAAGGCTGGAGTTGGAATAATCTTTGGTGAGGCCGGCGTCAGGTTGGCCCTCCTTGGGTAGCTGGACCGTCTGATGTTTCGACGGCATCACTCGGATCTGCTTTCCGTACACTCGAAGCTTGTCCATGTGCGTCATGGCTGCACAACACAACGTTACAAATAACCAACAGCTTACCTTGTAGTAGTTGCGGCCTTCTGAGTCGATAGAAACACAAAAGATATAAACACAAAACGTTGAGAAGGTTGTGGCCTTGATCACCCGACGAAGGTGGAGGAAAGACTGGGTCGGAAGTCTCTATTGTCACGTGACTTCCGACCCGGTCTCCACCTTCGTCGGGTGATCGAGGCAACGTCGAGCCCAAACTGTCTTGACGTTTTGTGTTTCTATCGACTACAAGGTAAGCTGTTGGTTCCTTTCTATCCTTCTCCCCTAGCTCAATTACCTAGCCGTTAGGCAATCTAACACATTCACACAATGAAATAAAGTGTTATTTTATTTCACATAATACTTCTTACATAATACTTAACAGAATATCGGGACATTTCTTTCCTCAAATTACAAACCGGTACAAATACGTCATTTTCATGAGTCTCTCGGGACACCGGTACAAGTGTTCGGAAAACGGTACTGTACAGGTCAAACCGGAACGTCTGGTCACCTTACCAAATGTCAATCCATAAAATTTTGTTTTTCAAAGTATCAATTTCACATTATGACAGTGTTATTTTTATAAGGCACTTAACAAACAAAATGAAACATTATAAAATCCAGGGCTTTTTTTCGGCCGGTACGAGCCGGTACGCGTACCGGCTAACACAAGAGGCGTACCGGTAAAAGGCAATGCAGTCACACTATAGCCGGTACGCTACGATTAGCCTTGAAGCGCGTGAATAACTTTGAAGTGTGCAGTGTGACAGGCTTGTGACTGCAAAATATGTTTCATTTTGTAATATAAGGATGTTGCCACCTGCTGGTGACATGGGTGTGACATGTAGTGAATCATTTTTTTTTAGACTCTTGGCAGCCACTCACTACAGTAATCTTTTCTATTATTTGGGTCATCAGTTCTAAGGAAAGATAATTAGGGTTGTTTTGACTAAAATGTCAATTGTCAAGAGTAGCTTCTGGGAACCGCAAAAGAGAATCTACCTATTCTTACTTTTCTGTTTTCCGGGAAAGCGCCTTTTCAATTTACAGACAACGATTGGGTTGTGTTGGGGGAGGAAGGGGGGGGGGGTGGAGATCGGTGGTCAAGGGATTGTAAGTTGTGTGTGGCAGGGTTAGTTTCCTCTCTGGTGACGAGTGGAGATGTCATGATTAGCGAGTGTGTATGTGCTTAGTGAGAGTGTAAAAAATAAAAATGAACCAAAAAATAACTTCTTTGGTCGTCACCTCGCCACCTATACCCGAAACAGAGCAAAAGACCGACGTGTTGCTGACGTGAACATGACTATGAGTCATGTTTGGAAATTGCTTTGAATTCGATATCATCGATTTTGGTGAGTTATAAATTATTTTAAAACAAATATTAACTATTAAGTTTGTAGTGAGTAAATGCACGTCTCGTGTTTGGGTCACGTTAAACAGGGGCGGATTCAACAAGCCGCGGGGGGGGGGGGGGGGGGTTGAAAAAATAATTTTATTTTTCGTCTTATAACAATGAAACCATCACTATTAACACGTTTTAAAAAAAATATATTTTATGTTTTCTGCGGACGCCAGTTCACGCCCACGCGCTGCTCGATCGTGTGGCCACAGGATCTATAGTCATGAGCTGTGCAACATAAGCTTCATATTTCGTCGATATCTACGATACAAATCCGCCTTAAAAATGCGTTTTTGGCCATCAAACTTATTGCAGTACCCCAAAAAAATTTCGCCGTAGGCGAATTTGCCTCCGGCGGCTGGGGCTTCGCCCCAGACCCCAGCTACACCACGCCAGTCACATAAAACATTATACCGCTCGTACCGGTCAACTTTATTTTAGAAAAAAAGCACTGATAAAATCAATTTATGAATATCACTCAAATAAATAAACAAACAAATACGAGCCATTTGTGTGTATAAACAGTACTTCCTATTTAATTCCTTCATACTTTTTTTTTTTTTACACTAACACTTATTTTTGGCCAATATTTAACACATTGTTATTTACGTCTTATTTCGTGACTGGATGTCGTGGTTCAAGCTGTGGATGTCATGGTTCAAACTGTGGATGTCATGGTTCAAGCTGTGGATAATTAGTAGCTGCCATGACCCCTCATCCACAATTATCATTTTTAGGGGTATGACTACAGTTTTGTTTTATTTCGTAACGTGAATACTACTTGGCTCTATGTATTATTAACTGACCTAGATGTGCTTGATGTGGCTCCGCCATCTGAATCAGTGCGCTGTCCTTTTTGTTGTATAAGATCTTGACTCGCTGTACGTCTCCGTACACACCTGAGACACAACGCAACATTACAACATGTCACCACACAACGCAACATTGCAACATGTCACCACACAACGCAACATTGCAACATGTCACCACACAACGCAACATTGCAACATGTCACCACACAATGCAACATTGCAACATGTTACCACACAATGCAACATTGCAACATGTCACCACACAACGCAACATTGCAACATGTCACCACACAATGCAACATTGCAACATGTTACCACACAATGCAACATTGCAACATGTCACCACACAACGCAACATTGCAACATGTTACCACACAATGCAACATTGCAACATGTTACCACACAATGCAACATTGCAACATGTCACCACACAATGCAACATTGCAACATGTCACCACACAATGCAACATTGCAACATGTCACCACACAATGCAACATTGCAACATGTCACTTCATAAGATTGGACTGTATTCTTCATAGACAAAGTATTGTAAATTAGTATGTAATGTTGTAGGACACTATTCGCTTTGCCGAAAGAAAATGAAAAAAATATTAGTCAATCTGAAAACAAGACAATTATAAATGATTAGGCTACACTTTGTCAACCATGTTAAGAAATAACACTATATGTTTGTAATACATAATAAATGTCTAATGAAAAATGTTCAATTATTCAGATTTTAAAATTGGCAGTACTGTGTCTCAAGCTGACAGTACTGTGTCTCAAGCTGACAGTACTGTGTCTCAAGCTGACAGTACTGTCTCAAGCTGACAGTACTGTGTCTCAAGCTGACGGCGCCTGTGTTATCAGATTGGCAGTACTGTGTCTCAAGCTGACGGCGCCTGTGTTATCAGATTGGCAGTACTGTGTCTCAAGCTGACGGCGCCTGTGTTATCAGATTGGCAGTACTGTGTCTCAAGCTGACGGCGCCTGTGTTATCAGATTGGCAGTACTGTGTCTCAAGCTGACGGCGCATGTGTTATCAGATTGGCAGTACTGTGTCTCAAGCTGACGGCGCCTGTGTTATCAGATTGGCAGTACTGTGTCTCAAGCTGACGGCGCCTGTGTTATCAGATTGGCAGTACTGTGTCTCAAGCTGACGGCGCCTGTGTTATCAGATTGGCAGTACTGTGTCTCAAGCTGACGGCGCCTGTGTTATCAGATTTATCATAAAAGCCTTGGTTGTTTTTTTTTTGCAATGTCATGAATTATTATACAAACATTCTTTGAGAAGTTACTTTGAATCTAATGTGAAGTAAACAAAGGATAATGTTTACATTGAGTATCAGTATTTCCTATAGACAATCGTGTGTGCAATGTTGACTGCTGCACTAATTGTCTTATATTTATACTTAATGTGCAGAACAACCGGAAACCCTATTTTTACTTCGCTGTTTTTCCTAAAGCCCGTAGGAGTATCAGCCAGGGAAGCTTAGCTCTATAACTGACTGCACTTTGAAGCGGGCAAACTTGGGTTTTATGATCTGTTTTTGTCCTTTTCGGATCTATTGTGATCAGCTTGACTATGCTTTAGTATACCTTTTTTAAATTTCACAAATTGAATAATGTGGTTAAACTTAAAATATTTAGCTCGTATTATCAATTGAACTTCTTTCGCCGAGTGCCTACGATAAAAACTGACCGAGTGTAGATTTTCGAAGTTTGTCCTTGGAAAATACAACAAAGTTTTATCGTCGACAAGTCGGCTAGTGTTTACGGTAGGGCCTCGGCGAAAAGAGTGCAATTCATAGGTAATCTGACAGTCAAATAATTGAAATTATCAAAAAAGTTGTTCACAAAATAACTGCCATGATAACAATAGGTTAAGAAAGTAAGGACAAAGCTTAAAACCCTCGGGTAACTCGTTGGATGTCCGTCAGTTACCGCTACCCCTAGATGCTACTCCTCTTCTGGGTCCGCGTAGTACGTAATATACAAGCAGTTCCAAGTGATCAATACAATAAGCGTTACATGATACAGAGAAAACACATTTTAACAATTAAGTTGGGTGCACTGCAATTGCCCGACGTTTTGATTAGTCATAATATTCAACCATGCAAAATTATTGAGCTTATTGATATCCTGAGAGCGCTGCATACCCAGAATTTGGTTTTAAATCAGCTTAACAGCAAATTTAACTAAATGTTACGATTACAACAACAATCGTCACAATTACAATATAAAAAAACTTTATAAATTCGTTGTTTAGCCGATACAAAAGCCGTCTCTCTTCGCTTGGCCGGTTCCCATACAAACACCAAGTTAAGCAACATAGGGCTAAGTCAGGAGGAGGGTGGGTGACCGTACAAAAATATACAGTACTAATAAATAGATTGAAAGAATCCACGTTGTTTTCTCTGTAGACGAAAGAAATACATCTAAAGGAACATCGCTGCTTTGGAATCCATTTACTATAGTGTCAGACCGCAGCGGTATGGACATGCAACTTTACGTGTTTGCATGTGCGTGTACGTGTGAGGACGTGCATGTACATGGAAGATTGCACCGTTTAATAAAATACATTGACAAATCACATTTCTAAGATAAATACATCAAGATATTTTGAAAATGGACAGTAACACAATAATTGAAAATGATAACATGAAAATATATAAACGTAAGATGAATGGTATATAGAGAAACACACACTACAAGCAAAGACGGTTGAAAATTGAAATACTATTAAAGAAATATCAAGCTAGGAATAGTAGAGAAAATAACTCAGGGGGGGGGGGGGATCGAAGTGAATGACTATAAGCATAGCTAAGCAAAGAGTTGTATGACTTATTATTGCAAAGAAAACAAGAGCTTTGGAAATCGAAAATAATAAATAAATTAAACTGTTTCAATTAGTCATTAGTTAGAAAGGTTGAAAAGTCTTAGGCAAGATAAATGAATCCCTAAAATGATTAGGAAAAGAAAACAGCAATACAAAAACCAAAATTGTTATTTGATCTATACCAAAGTTGGGAAAATCAAGTGAACAATTATTTTGAAATTATAAATAAGATGGAAACGAAAAATACCCGAGTCTGTCGGTAACTAAGCGACGATAGAGAAAATACCGATCGTGCTAAACAACGAGAGAAATAAAAAATACTCAGAAACAAGAACACTAAACATAACACAAAAGAAATAATATAATAGTGAAAGGCATTCCACCACAGATACAATCCACATACAAGAGTTGCAACGTGACCTTTACTGAGGAAGCGGTTTTGTATGGCCTTTAAAAACAAAATACAAAAACAGAACAAAAGACGGGATCAGTTTGAAGACGGAGCACAATCGTGAGATGTTCGTAATTTTACTATCTCTGTATCGATAGTTTATGCAAATATAAAATATTTATGTATTTGCATGTTTCAATACGAAATGTACACACACAAAGACGTTGAAATTAATAAATATTATGATTAGGTACTTTTTTAGTTTGGCGACATAACATATGACAGCATCACTATTGCGTTGTCCATTTATAATAATATATTTATTATAAATAACTATATATTATATATATATTTTACTGCACGCAATACCAAAGATTTTTAAGATAAAAAGTGAAGAAGAGATATGGATAAATAACAATACATATACATTTGCACCCTTAGAGTTTAATATTGAACAAAAATAAAGTTATTTATTTAAAGACTTGTCCATCTTAAAACATTACAAAATTGATTTTATTTAATACTTTTAATTAATTGTGTGAAGACAAATAATGATAGCTAGAGAGAATGTAGTAATTCTCTAAAAGACTGGACATCAATGAAATGATACAAAATTGATATAGGTAACAAATACATTAGAAAATAGTCGTTTTTTAGTTTTAATTTTCATTCTTTGCATTTAGCAGTTTAGAATAACCCAGAATAAACATATACTTACCCAAAACAACCTCACGGATGCATTTGTAATAGAGGAGTGATTCGTAGCCAACCGGTGAGCTCCAATCTCAAATACCGATCGCCGATTGCCCACTAACTACTCGTCCTTAACACGCAGGAAGGTTGTTTCGGGACAAGTATACGTCCAATCGTGCATTGAGTAAAAAGCAAAATTACGGATTAATTTTTATGATGCACCTATATGTTGTTTTAATGATTT
Organism: Isoperla grammatica; assembly: GCA_945910005.1. Classification (NCBI taxonomy): domain Eukaryota; kingdom Metazoa; phylum Arthropoda; class Insecta; order Plecoptera; family Perlodidae; genus Isoperla; species Isoperla grammatica. Next base: position 1,296,470 of record OX246747.1, on the reverse strand, counting down.
TTCCACGTCCCCAATCACAGGTTTAACGAGTTTTAGACAGCGAACATTATGTTACTGACTAGGAAACCCATTAAAAAACAAAGATAAAAAAATGTTTATCGGCGCGATGTTACGGTCGTCGCAGTGGATTGTATCGGGAGCGCAACGCTAATTAATGATAATAATAGTAACAAAGTGAGAAATGTGCATAACATACCAAATAGGGTAAAAAGAGCGTCAGTGGTCGTCGTCTGAAGAGCAGCGATAGAGAAGGCAGAGTTTTGTCCGGCCGATCGGAATTATAAATCATTGAGATTCGGTCGATCAAGGTGGCCAAATCGGAACGGAAGAAGATTTGTTTGGTTTTCGGGAAACAAAAGAGAAACAAGGTGAATGAATATCAGCGTTTGTTTCTGTTTTTTCTTTTTTTGTGGTTACGATGTGATTTTTTTAAATGTATTTACTAGGGAGAGAGAATTAAAATGAATGAATTGTTGTAGACGGCCGATGCGGAAAAGTTTGCACGGGCGGTGATCGGAAGAGAACGACAGAGGCATCGCTCGATTGGTAAGTCCGGAGGAATGAGACGTTTCGAAGCGACAATTTCAACAGTCGGAAACAAGTTCGAAGCGGAGGTAAGACAGATATAAAAGATTCCAATTGATGACAAAAGCTGTATGACAAAATAATACTACTATTTCAGTAAATAGAATTCATATTGGTAGGTAGGAAAATTTGTGAAATGAATCGCAATGTTTGTTAATGTTTGCGGGATATTTGACGCAATCCCTCTCGTTTCTGGAAGAAAGAACTTCAACTATTTTGCCATTTCGTAATAAATTATTAACAACAATGAGGGAATTTGGAAGGCAAACATTTTTCGCCACATTTAAAACATCGGATATCCACACGAATAATTAACACAAAAATGAGTTTAACATAAAATATATTAGACCCGGCATAAAAGTGATGACTATGGATTCACAATCAGAAGTTACTATTGTCTGTGTGGTATACTAAATTAGCAACAGCGTGTTTAAGAGTTTCCATGCAAAACTGTCATTGGCATCCGAGCTTTCAATCCGGAAACAACCGCGTTTCAGAAAACCACGGAAACACTACCGCAATTCATCCATTTTGTTGTAAGATCATAAAAAGTAAATTAATAACAAAGATGAAAGCCATTTGCACCTTAACTAAATATTAATCGAGGGAAAAGCAAAGAAGAGAAGATAGCTTACCTTGAATTAGGGACATAGTAGAGAAAATGATTTAAAAACAAGGAAGCATCGTACGAACGAACGCAGCAGCGTTTAGTACTGCAGAGCTGGGTGAGGAACTAGTAGTAACCGTTACTAACGGGAAAGGTGAGGCTCAACTATTAAAACCGTGACAAATCAAAGGTTGTTAGAAATGTCTTAACACTATTAAAAAATTGGTTAATAACCAACATTTAGTTTAATTAGAACTAAAAACTGGCTTAACAGCATTTCAAATAAGCAGTTTTTTATGGTCACCATTGGAAACCATTAATTCTTTGATTCGCTTCCAAAATAGCAACCGTAAGGGTTAAGAAATATATTTGAAACATTATAATCCAAACAATTATAGTTTTCAAGAAACTAAATGTTCGTCATGAACCACCTTTTCAATTTTGTGTAACGTTCTCGGGACATTACCGAAACACGTTAATTCGGGGCGGTTTTAAAAGTGAGGCCACACAGCGTCTGCTCGCATATTAGACCACGCAATATAAACGCTACTTTATAAATGTCTTGAGAATGGTTCAAGATATATAAAAGTGATTCTTATGTTTCCATCAGCTAAACAATGAATTTAAAAACTTTCAAATATTGTAATTTTTACAATTTTTTTATGTAATTAATTAGTTAAACAATTTAGAATTAATTAATTATTGAAATAACAGTCGTAACAATTACAATATTTGGCTACTGTTTAATTAGTTGTTAGGCTGATACAAAACCAAATTCCACATCTTGAAGCATTTTGAAGATATCAATAAAATAATGTCAACTTAGCGAGTTAGCTCCCATTGCCCCTTAACGTTGGGTACTTAGATACCAACACAACTCTGCAAATACGATAGTCTGCTTCCATTACTGAAAATGTTACGGTTAGTGTTTTAAGTAGTACCTGCTCCTTCTAAAGGCGTTTAAATGCAGGAATCGGCGCGGACTCAAAAGACTTACACCACTCTTGTTCATATGTTCATACTCTTCCACTTGGTTGTAACAATTGTATTCAAATCAGGTACAACAAATTGTTGCCCTATTTGAAACTAGCCATAGTTCCCAAGGAGTATATGAAAAATTACTCCTTGGAAAAAAACTACATTTTCTTCTTTGCTTTTCCAAAAATACTTTCCAAAGTTTAAAAGTTGATGGTTAGTTTCACTCTAGAAAAACGTAATGAACCAAATGTATGAAGGGAAAGTCGACCATCACGGATCAGACATTGTTTTCAACAAGAGCTGACGTCAGATAACTGCCGACGAGTCATTTTAACTGTAGACTGGGGGGAAAATACGGAGTCACTTTTACGTAGGTATCAAGAATGTTTGTTTTTTGTTTTTTTTTGACAAATATGTGATAAAACCCAACACTGCTGATGAAGTTCTGATCAGATTCGTACGTACATTCAAGTACCAAATTCGATCCAGTTTTCAGTTTCCAATGAAGGAAAAAGAAATACACTTGTTCTTAAATGGTATTCATCTCTAGAAGAACTGTAACTCGTGAAGTAATTACACTCGTTGAAACAGAACCCCGTTTAAAGTTACATGATACAATCGACCTTCGATCAACACGAAACATATTACATTGTTCAAAGTAATTGCATCACTATATGTAAATATTTCAATATATTCAAACCCCCCTGAAAATGAAAATTATACGGTAAATAATAAATCTATAAAACCCGTCGGAAGGGAACGAAGCAATTACCGACCGTCAGCTCCAGTTAGAATAGAAGGCAGTCGAACGAATGAACGACACAGTGCAAGAACTTACGTTCAAACCAACCACACAAAACGGTATTACAAGACATGAAAAACAAAAATAGTGTCTACGTCACCAAAGAAACAAAAAGACAAAGTGAAAAGCTAATAAGTATAGTATTCGAATACAAAGCTCAAATGTTGAACGAGAAGTTTGCAAAGCTAATAGTGTAACAGTGGTATAACCAATAGGGGACGTGATGCAGTTGTTCAACAGTAGGACTATTAAGAGAAACTATTACGAGTGATGTGAGAAACCTCGCTTGCGACGTACATCGGTGACACACTAAACACAGAGGGAACCATCGCAGTATTATCAACCATTAAGACTGTGTATCGTCCAATTCCACGCAAAGCTAACGTTCAAATTGCTCTCAATCACTTCAAAACTGTCACTTAGAAATTAAAATGATTTTCTTTTTTCTTCTTCTTAAAACGTACTGTACATACTTGAACACAATAAAGTTCTATTCTATTCATTCCATACAGAATTGAATACTTTTATGATATTTATGCATTTTTCCAAGTTTCAAAAAAAAATGTTATTGCTATAACTTTTGTAATGTGATTGTGGAAAATACCTTCAAAATTAAAAGCAATCATTTAAAAAGAGCCATAATTAATTTTGCAACTTGGTCAAGTGCATAAAATGGAGCATATAACATTATCTAGGGAATGACAAAATTTATAGCCTATTATATATATATCTTGACCCCGTTTCCAACATTAATTTATCGGGTAGGGGGGAGTAAGCCTATTACTTTGGGTAATTTTGAAACAACTGAGAGCAATGTTAAGCGTTACAAATGACTGGATGACACCGCACGGAGTGTAGAATGCTACGCGGCGTCCAAAGAGTGCAAACGCAACACCCGGTGCCAGATAATATTGAAATAGTGCTTACTAACCAACATTTAGTTTTGTAGGAAATAAACAGCAGATAAAAAAAGCTTCAAATATTTATTTTCATCCTTACGGTTGTCATTTCGGAAGCGAATTAAAGAATCGGTTTCCGTAATGACAACGGTGACGATTGCAATATTTTAATTTTTGTTAACTCAGCTTTTAGTTCTTATGAACCTTAATGTTGATTAGACGACATTTTAAATATTTTGAGCGTTCTTAAGATATTACTGAAAACCTTTAATTTTGTAGTGTTTTTAATAGTTGAGACTCCTCTTTCCTCTTTAATATTTGTAAAGTGATAATCAGTTGGGTTTATTACATCCTCAATTTTTTTCAAGGTAAGCTGTTGGATCCTTTCCTCACTTAATATACCATTCCAGCCGATTGGCACCTACTTTCATAACCTTACTGATTACAACATTAGAAATATTTAGAGTGTCTGCGTTCTCACTTCTTCGATGTGGCGTAGCATTCGTACGACGGAAATGTTGCACGTGGTTAATACTGCAACGATCCCTTCGCCTTAACAAGTGACTTAGCATCTTCTAAATGCGTAGAACAAATCAAAGTATTGACCGTGAGAAAAACAATCTGTCGACAAGTTCGAATTAATTCCTCGAAAACGAATCCGAGAGTAGACTTCGAAAGGTACATTGTTCGAAGTGATATCCTCAACTTGCGACAATTTATTTTGGATGACTGAATTTAACTTGAAATCTACTTTTTATTTTGTTTTATTGGATAAATTGTTGAACAAAATTTCTTTGAAAAATATAAAAAATCATTTTTTTTGGAAATATTAAAAAAAAAAACAATATATTTTGTTTAAATAATTAAAAATGTTTGTTGAATCGTGCCCGCGGAGAAAGTGTCGGCGACATACCTCCTCGTTCAGGTTGCTGACGAGAAGAACGCAACCGCTTGCGCCCATGTTTGCCATGGACCCTGCGAGGCGGATCCCGGCTGCCCCCAGAGCATTAGCGGCTGCACCTGGCATGGTGAAACCTGCCAGCTGCATTCCTGCAAGAGTACAAGACAACAACATTCATATACAAAAAAGAATTTAAATACTTTTTTTTGCTCATGGGTGGAGTAAGTTTTTGTATTTTAAAACTATTATTAATTAAGCATTAAATTTTAAAAGGTTTACATTAATAAGCAAACTGGTATAAAAAGGTTAAATTCAAATTTTCCCTTTTTACTTTTTATTTACTGTAACTTACTCACCAGGATTCACAAAGATGCCCAACTCTAAGTTGTCCTAAGTTAGGTAAATCCTAGCTGGATAATTCAAGATAAACCATATCTGCGTATTACTACACATTCACAAATAAAAAAGTATTAGTTAAAATTTTTGATATTTTACAACATTTGATCTGTATCACATTGTCGAACGACATATGCGTGATTTATGTCAATAAGATTTGCACAAACTAGGACGTCTTAGCACTAAGGCACCTTTGTGAATCTGGGCCCAGTATTTGAATCAATGTAGGTAGGCTACAATATCAATTTTGTAAAGAATTATTTTCTGTTTAATGAAACTAAAAATGCCAATTAAAAAGAAGAACTAAAAAAATTAAATTGTTTTAGTGGAATTAGAAGTGGAAGTGGAAAACATGTATTTTTGGCTTTACTCATAGGAGGGATAGAATGTTATTTGTCTGCAATTATAATTACAAAAAGTTTAGACAGGGATGAACTTTACAGTGGGGATATTCCATTGGGGAAATTATAGCAAATGACTTACAGAATTATTGATTGGTTTAACAGAAATACAACTTTATAGAAGGGGAAATGTACAGCAGGTTGAACTGTCAATGCCACATATAAATAACAAATGCTTTGTTAAACACAAACTTCATTTAATGAATACTGATTCTATATGCTATAACCTTTTGATGAAGACTAATTCTATATGCTTTTGTAACCTTTTGATGAAGACTGATTCTATATGCTATGTAACCTTTTGATGAAGACTGATTCTATATGCTATATAACCTTTTGATTTGATGAGGAGGTAACTCGATTACGTTTAAAAAAAGGAATTTTGTGACCACACAGTTTTTTAAATGTGGGCTTGACTAAAATATTTGTCTAATTTTCGGCATGTTTGAAGAAATTCCGACAATTAAAATAATTAAACAGAGTACATAAATATATACTATAACAAGCATATGGTCCAGAATGAACACAAAACCTGGAGAAGAGAAAATAAGAAGAGAAAACCTAGAGAAGAGAAAATAAGAACACAAAACCTAGAGAAGAGAAAATAAGAGAAACATTAGAAGTAGAAAACAAACCCCAGAAGAAGAAAATAGGCAAACCTGGAAGAAGAAAAACAGAAAGAAAAAAGAAACGTTTGTCAAGCTGGTACCAGCTTCACGATTCAAGAAGGTGCGTGCACACGGAAAGAGAGGGGGGGGGAGGGGGGTTAGGGAAATGTCTACAATAAATTGTTAAGAATGTGAAAATTTGTTTTTTGTTTGTACCTTTAAAACCACTTTTAAAATCAAAACTTGGGAAACTACACACGACAGATACCATCAGGGTCTACAGATAACTGGCAAGATACACACGACAGGTACTATCAGGGTCTACAGATAACTGGCAAGATACACACGACAGATACTATCAGGGTCCACAGATAACTGGCAAGATACACACGACAGATACCATCAGGGTCTACAGATAACTGGCAAGATACACACGACAGATACTATCAGGGTCTACAGATAACTGGCAAGATACACACGACAGATACTATCAGGGTCTACAGATAACTGGCAAGATACACACGACAGATACCATCAGGGTCTACAGATAACTGGCAAGATACACACGACAGATACTATCAGGGTCTACAGATAACTGGCAAGATACACACGACAGATACTATCAGGGTCTACAGATAACTGGCAAGATACACACGACAGATACTATCAGGGTCTACAGATAACAGGCAAGATACACACGACAGATACTACCAGGGTCTACAGATAACTGGCAAGATACACACGACAGATACTATCAGGGTCTACAGATAACTGGCAAGATACACACGACAGATACTATCAGGGTCTACAGATAACTGGCAAGATACACACGACAGGTACTATCAGGGTCCACAGATAACTGGCAAGATACACACGACAGATACTATCAGGGTCTACAGATAACTGGCAAGATACACACGACAGATACCATCAGGGTCTACAGGTAACTGGCAAGATACACACGACAGATACTATCAGGGTCTACAGATAACTGGCAAGATACACACGACAGATACTATCAGGGTCTACAGATAACTGGCAAGATACACACGACAGATACTATCAGGGTCTACAGATAACTGGCAAGATACACACGACAGGTACTATCAGGGTCCACAGATAACTGGCAAGATACACACGACAGATACTATCAGGGTCTACAGATAACTGGCAAGATACACACGACAGATACTATCAGGGTCTACAGATAACAGGCAAGATACACACGACAGATACCATCAGGGTCCACAGATAACTGGCAAGATACACAAGACAGATACTATCAGGGTCTACAGATAACTGGCAAGATACACACGACAGATACTATCAGGGTCTACAGATAACTGGCAAGATACACACGACAGATACTATCAGGGTCTACAGATAACAGGCAAGATACACACGACAGATACTATCAGGGTCCACAGATAACTGGCAAGATACACACGACAGATACTATCAGGGTCTACAGATAACAGGCAAGATACACACGACAGATACTATCAGGGTCTACAGATAACTGGCAAGATACACACGACAGATACTATCAGGGTCTACAGATAACTGGCAAGATACACACGACAGATACTATCAGGGTCTACAGATAACTGGCAAGATACACACGACAGATACTATCAGGGTCTACAGATAACTGGCAAGATACACACGACAGATACCATCAGGGTCTACAGATAACTGGCAAGATACACACGACAGATACTATCAGGGTCTACAGATAACTGGCAAGATACACACGACAGATACTATCAGGGTCTACAGATAACTGGCAAGATACACACGACAGATACTATCAGGGTCTACAGATAACTGGCAAGATACACACGACAGATACCATCAGGGTCTACAGGTAACTGGCAAGATACACACGACAGATACTATCAGGGTCTACAGATAACTGGCAAGATACACACGACAGATACTATCAGGGTCTACAGATAACTGGCAAGATACACACGACAGATACTATCAGGGTCCACAGATAACTGGCAAGATACACACGACAGATACTATCAGGGTCTACAGATAACTGGCAAGATACACAAGACAGATACTATCAGGGTCCACAGATAACTGGCAAGATACACACGACAGTTACCATCAGGGTCTACAGATAACGAACACAAATACTAATGGAGAATTCATTACATTTGGATTAAGAACGATGATATGATAATAAACAAATTTTGTGCATATGGTTCTATCCTAGTATCGATGTAGTAATTATCGTAATCTAAATGCAATGAATCTAACATATATTTTGTCGTTATCTATAGCATTTGTAATTATCTGCATCTTGTGTGTCTTCCCACAGTTTTGATTCTAAAAGTTTGCTTTATCGATACAAACAGAAAAACTTAAATTCTCGCAACCAGCTACTGCAGACAGTCAACGTTGGGTACCTCCTAGGCCGGTGACAGAGTTGCCATACGGTGACGTCAGTGGTGATCCTAGGCCGTGCATCGCCGCAAACGGTGACGCCAACACTCCTGCACCTGTTGATAGGAGAGTACGTTAGCGTTATACTGCATTCCCACCCCCACATAGTATTAGCCTACTTTCGACACAGACTTCAATTTTACAACAAATTACCGGTACTCGGCAACTTTGCCGATTTTTTGCGAACATTATTTTTGTATTAGCAAAAGAACTGAAAATGGAAATTAGAAAAGCACAGTTATCATCAAGGTTGTTCTTAATATCGTAACACGACTGTTTCAAGCTGCCAACATTAATGTCAAACAGCGCCCGGACAGAACATCGTTTATGCAATGAACGGGGTACCTGTATAGTGTAACTGTAATCTATCAAAGCATGGCCTCAATGTGCCACACAAGAGTACACACTAAAAGAAAGAAAAAAATTGAATACGACATCTATAAGCAAAATATAAAACCAAGCAATGCAAAAATAATAATAAGCCCACATGTGCATTACAAAATTCACTCAAAGCAGATTTGGCAACTTTATGACTCCCCCTACTAAATATTTAATTGCCCGCTAACATAGTTTAACCACGAAGCTTTGAAATCGAGTTGTCTAACATCCAAAATATTTAGTTGGAAGTCACAAGACAGGGCATTCGTGTACCACTATCACGGTTGTTATTTTTAAATACTACTTATAGCTATTTCTTCTGTATTGCAGCACAACATTGGTTGCATTAATAATACGTGCAAGACATCGAATAGAAGGGGACATATTGCATCTATAACTATTACGTAATACATATTATACTCGGGATTCAAATTCATCGTTGCCACAAACGTATGTTTACGTTGGATCAAATGAATATAGGTTGGCCACACATGTTCACAATACTGCTCCCAATACACAAAGTTAGCTACCTAATACAGTCCAATAGTAAAAATAAATAATAGTAATTTAACTAGATTAAAGTTTTTAGTTTTGTTATAGTATTATGTTTTGTTATATTAAAATTAATAATTAATATAATTACAAATTTGGAATCAGTTAATACTCATAAATTAATAAGCAATGCATGTAACATACTGAAAGGAGATGGTAGGTTGTTTGACACGGGCCGCTATAATTGTGTCGGGCCAGAGCTTGTATTGAACACAGAAAATATCGACAAATAGGCAACTAACAAATCTCGCAAAGACGGACGACAAAGTATCAATCTTTGCTCGAGACTTGTGGTGGAAAGGTATTCCTAGTATTAAAACGATAAAGAATTACGATTTTTTAAAGTATTGATGCAATTCTACAATTAATAGAAAAACAGGAATATTGTCTGATAAAAATAAAATTCTACATGATTATTATTGTTAGGTATTTTATTATCATTTTTGTATATCTGCTCCCTGTGTCAACAATGAAGTCGGGTAGGGGATAGGAAATTAATCCCATCACATTCTGGCCCCTAGGTACATCGAAGCCGGCTGGCCATGCCTGGCACTTATTATTATTATTATTATTATTATTATTGTTATTATTATTATTATTATAATTATTATTATTATTATTATTATTATTATTATTATAATTATTATTATTATTATTATTATTATTATTATTTATATATTATTATATTGCATGAAGAAATTTTAGAAGAAAAAGAAGAATGTAAGTATTTGGGAAGTATATTGATAAAAGAAGTGGGGAGGGAGTGACAGGAGTACAGAAAGCAGAAGGGTTCTACGAGATGGTGCAAAAGCTACTTTAGAACGAGTTATTCCCAGAAAAATGCAAATTGTTGTTCTATAAGGCATATTTTGTACCTATATTAACCCATGGAGCAGTAACATGGACACTGGGAGCAAAGGAAGAGAGCCAGCTGGAGGCAGCAGAAATGAAGTTTTTAAGAAGTGTCACGGGAGTTACAAAGATGGCTAGGATAAGAAGTAGTGCAGTGAGAAAAGAACTAGGATTGGAGAGTTTGACGTTTAAACTAGGAAGAGAACGTCTAAGATGGTTTGGTCATATGAAAAGGATGGACATAGGGAGGATCCCAAGACGAGATTTTGAAGCGGCAGAGGAGGGGAACAGAAAAGTAGGAAGGCCAAGAGAGAAGTGGGGAACGATAATTGAAGATGTTAAAAAACGAGGAAAAACGTGGGAGGAAGTGGCAAGAGTAGAACTGTGGAAAGACAGAAAGGAGTGGAATAAATTGGTGGAGAAACGGGAGGCGGCTGAGGAAGAGGAAACACTGAGTCTGGCAAGCTCAGTATCTACAAGTTCCATGCCCTAGATGAAGGTGGAGAGCCACCACTCAACCCGACACAGTTGGAACTGAGTTGAACATTATTATTATTATTATTATTATTATTATTATTATTATTATTATTATTAAAATTATTATTATTATTATTATTATTATTATTATTATTATTATTATTATTATTATTATTTTATTGTTGCAATACATACAAACTCGGTCAAAACCGGCATAAACATGTTGTACGGACACAAATGTCAAGTATTTCCATGTGTTTACCTTATTAAAATCTACTTAGAACTAGGTACTTAATATATCATTGTCCACATTATTTTTTCCAAACCGAACTGTGGATGCTACGTACGGTCGTGGTCGATTATTATTATTATTATTATTATTATTATTATTATTATTATTATTATTATTATTATTATTATTATTATTATTATTATTATTATTATTATTATTATTATTATTACCCTACAATTATTATTATTATTATTATTATTATTATTATTATTATTACCCTACAATTATTATTATTAACTTTTAAATAATGTTTAATTTGTATGTTTCATTTTTATATTTAATTAAATATTAAATACATACATTTAAATAAATATTTGTATTAGTGTTTTTTAAATTTTATTATTAATTTTATTGATAAAAAAACAAAAAATTATTTTTCACATTTTCAATAGTGTATAGAATTCTGTAGACGATACCTACTTCCGCGCCGTTTAAACACCGCGATTACCTTTCCACCTCGAAAGTGATAAGACTTGACGAATGGAGACAGTCGATACGACATGCGCACATCGTAAACAATAGCAGAGAGAGAGAAAGAGAGAGAGAGAGAGAGAGAGAGATAAAGACACATCGACGACAATGGAAGAAAGACGCAAGTGGCCTTCGGACGGAGAGATATGTAAAGACGAGGACGTCGAACAAGCTCACCTGAGTTTGGAAACCAGGTCTCCCGCTTGCCGGGCATTAGGCGCCGTATCCATTCATCTAGTAAACATTAACACTACTCATTACAATAGGCCTCACACTGAGACTCGTACGCTCGCCTAGCAAGCAAGAGAGCTGGATTCTAAACAATGTTATGGGGTTGGTTGGAATACACCTATTATCAGCCGGGCATTAGGCGCCGTATCCATTCATCTAGTAAACATTAACACTACTCATTACAATAGGCCTCACACTGAGACTCGTACGCTCGCCTAGCAAGCAAGAGAGCTGGATTCTAAACAATGTTATGGGGTTGGTTGGAATACACCTATTATCAGCCGGGCATTAGGCGCCGTATCCATTCATCTAGTAAACATTAACACTACTCATTACAATAGGCCTCACACTGAGACTCGTACGCTCGCCTAGCAAGCAAGAGAGCTGGATTCTAAACAATGTTATGGGGTTGGTTGGAATACACCTATTATCAGCCGGGCATTAGGCGCCGTATCCATTCATCTAGTAAACATTAACACTACTCATTACAATAGGCCTCACACTGAGACTCGTACGTTCGCCTAGCAAGCAAGAGAGCTGGATTCTAAACAATGTTATGGGGTTGGTTGGAATACACCTATTATCAGCCGGGCATTAGGCGCCGTATCCATTCATCTAGTAAACATTAACACTACTCATTACAATAGGCCTCACACTGAGACTCGTACGTTCGCCTAGCAAGCAAGAGAGCTGGATTCTAAACAATGTTTAGGGGGGCCCATAACACTGAAGTAGCCGCCAACTAAAGCGTTCACCCGAGTTATGCGGAATGTCTTCCCCTCTTACCCCCACCAGCGTCCGCGCACGGGGGAAGAGAGGTAGTGAAAGATCTAATCTCTATAATATTAATGGACCGTCCAGCTGTCAATGGTTGTCCAATTAAATAAACCATCTTTCAATACAAATAAATTCCGTTATTCTAATTACATTGTATGAAATTCTATCATTAATTATTTTACGTGAGTTGATATTTTCAGGAAAAACGATATAAATTTGAATTTGAACGGAAAAAAAAGGTTGATTTAAAATAAGCAAAGTGCTACGAGCATTTATGTTGCTAACCTCTCAACTCTAACTTTGTGTATTGGAAATCAACATATTGCTTTCGTTCAAATTTGTATTTATATTGTTTTTTCCTGAAAATATCAACTCACGTAAAATTGATGAATAACAGAATTTATTTGTATTGAAAATTGGTTTATTTAATTGGACAACCATTGACAGCTGGACGGTCTATTATAGAGATTAGATCTTTCACTACCTCTCTTCGCCCGTGCGCGGACGCTGGTGGGGGTAAGAGGGGAAGACATTCCGCATAACTCGGGTGAACGCTTTAGGTGACGGCTTCTTTAGGTTGGAATACACCTATTATCATTAGGGTCTCATAAAAGCAGCAGTGATTATATAGAATTAATAGATAAAAGAAAACGCAAATTACGTTAGTCACGTGGATACAAAGTTTGGCTGAATATGAGTCCAATTGTGTTAATTATGTAAAGTGTAAATTATTAAGACGTATTATAAACAGTGGCTTGATTTTAGTGAAAATTAGCAAACTTGATATTTTTAGTATTATGTAATTTTTTTAGCAGCACCAATTAGCAAAAATTAACATGCAAAAAATAACCATGACAACATGCACATAGACAAAATATTTCTAAAGCTGAAGGAATAATCTATGAAACTAGCTGTTTAAATTTAGCATCTTCTATACTTTATAGTTTAGTTAGAATAAAAATGTGCGTTATTTGGTATTTGTGAGGCGCCAATTCTCTCTCAAACAAAATACAAAAACAAAATAAATAAAGCGAATATAGGCCTAGCATACAAACACAAATCTGGGAATTACAACAAAGAATTTAAGAGAAAATCTGTACGTACACGTTCAAACAATCGTGAACTTATTTCACCGTTTTATAAAATGTATCATACGTTCGGAAATCTCGTGTTCTTACATTTGAACAGACAGAACGAAATACGTTTTGTTCCGAGTGTCTTTCCTTCTAGAGCATAAGGGTTGAAATAATTACATTCTGGCAGTACAAGGACACGGAATGTTCTTTTCTTGAAGACAATACACAGTATATGTTAGTGTAATGTACGACACAACTCAAAAGAATTTATTAATTTTCTATCTATTTCTCTCAACATCAAGAAATAGCTACATTCCAGTTGATAATGATTGACGATTTAAAATATATATTATTTCTCGGGCCACATGGGGAAGAACTGTTATATTTTGGAACTCTGATGACGATTATTATAAATTGACGGAATGAACAGTTACCTCATTTCTTCATTAGAACATCACTGTACACATTTGTAAAATATCCCTTAGAAAAACCATTCAACAGAAGAATATAATTAAAATTAAAGCATATATTTGAATTAAAAATAACAATATTGCACACAGCACCCACTTTCATTCACCTACTTTCATAACCAATATTGCACACAGCACCTCCTTTCATAACCAATATTGCACACAGCACCTACTTTCATTCACCTACTTTCATAACCAATATTGCACACAGCACCTACTTTCATAACAATATTGCACACAGCACCTACTTTCATTCACCTCCTTTCATAACCAATATTGAAACTGATATGTTTTATAGCATGTGTTTATTTTGATAAAAAAAATCTACATATTAAATTTAAATTGAAAGTTAGATTCAATAACTAGCAATAAAAAGTAAAATTCAGTTTTCTACTTTTCCACATACATACGGACGGTAATATATACAAGAAGAAGTCTTGCTTGCCTGACTCATTTTGAAATATAATATGTTGTTATTTCCATTTGTAATTATTCACCCAATACATGTCCAGAATAACTTTCAACTTGGTTCAATAATATTATTTTTACAATACAAACTCTAACATAGTATTATCTTATAGTAATATGGTTGTTAAAAACACTTTGAGGTTTGCGACGAATCGAGGATGGAACGTTTTTTCCGCCCGTAAGTATACGTGAGGCTCTTACAACTTAACACAGTTGATAAGGTTTGACAAGTGCCCCCCCCCCCCCCCTCATTCCAGGTAGCCGTACAGAATCTCAAAGTTGGCGCATCGCAAAAAGCAAATTAACAAGTTACAACTCTCCCCGAGAGTTGCGAGGGGGTGGGAAGGGGAAGGGGGAGGGGGAGAGAAGTTATTTAGAGACATCAATTTGAACGGCACGTCAGCCAGCAAGTGAGTGTTAAAATGAACTAAGTGGGTGCACGGAAGGGTGTGGGGTGGGGGAGAGGGGAAGGGGGGGGGGGGGCAAACTTTAGAAAAAGTAATCCAGTTTGTTTGATGCTACAGGAAGCATACACAGATTATAAGCAAGGCGTAATAAGGACTCTGCTTTTATATGCCGTAGTTCAGCGACTGTTAAGGCAGCAGTGGAAAGGGTTTCATTCGTTGTTTGTTTGTTTGTTTGTTGCTGTTTGAATTTAAGAGGGAATCATTATGGACGTAATATTTTTATGATTAAGAATCCAAAGTTTAAATCCAGATGAAATTATTCATTATAAGTAAGTAACAGTAAGTAAGTAAGTAAGTAAGTAACACTTTTATTCGTCGATTTGGATACATAAATTACATTAATTCATTCAATACAAAATAGAAATACATTGACATTGAAATAATAATAAAGTAGCAGAATTAATTAGTAAACAATTTAAAATAATAGTTAAGAACTAATATGAATTAATTAGTTCACAATTAGTTATGGTCTATAATTAAATAAGGACTTCTTTAAGTATAAGAACTATTAATTTAGAATTAACTTTTCAAAACAAACAAACAACAGAACTTTTCAAAAAAAAGTATTGAGCGTCATTGAAAATAAGTTGGTAAAACGTTAATTTTAATACAAATTTTGAAATGTATCTTTCTGTTTTCTGGAAATTACTCACTAACTTCATCAAATTAATGCACAATTGAAATAAAAAATAAGCTTTATATATTTCCAATTACTATTTATTCCATTACTGTTAAAATTAATATGTATGTTAATTGGAATTCCACAGAAACCCAACGCAAGATACGACGGTGACAATAAATTTAGCGTACAAACAATGAAAATATGTAAAATCTCGTTTCCTACAAGATAGCCAAAACATCAAAAAACCTAATTTTCTCGACGAAGAAACTGAATTTGTCGAAACAAACTTTTTTCATCATTAAAATGTGGACCGAGCCGTAACGGACGGACTGGCATCCTTCTTGCGCTGGCACTCCCCTCCCCCCACCCAACTTCAATTAAAAAGCAATGGAACTAACTAGTACGAACGAACGACGGACGGGATCCATCTACACTATTCACAGTCCAAATCGAATCAAACCCGACCAGAATTAGACATTAGACCCACTTTAGATCACTACATCTTCTTTAAAAAAGAAGTAATGTGCGCAAAGAGGAAAATGTTTCCACGCAGAAACTCGTCTCGTCTGGAGTAAATAAGCAACCAACTAAAGAAACAAGAAAATCATAATTAATAGCATTTGGTAATTAGTAAGACGGAGGAGGGGGAGACGGAATTCAAAGGCATGATCCTCGGTCAGAAGAACTGCGTAATGAGAGGGATGCAAAGGGAACGACTAATAACGTCTCGTCCAAGGAAATAGAGAACTGCGTAATGAGAGGGATGCAAAGGGAACGACTAATAACGTCTCGTCCAAGGAAATAGAGAACTGCGTAATGAGAGGGATGCAAAGGGAACGACTAATAACGTGTCATCCAAGGAAATAGAGAACTGCGTAATGAGAGGGATGCAAAGGGAACGACTAATAACGCCTCGTCCAAGGAAATAGAGAACTGCGTAATGAGAGGGATGC
The DNA here is from genome assembly GCA_945910005.1 of Isoperla grammatica. Taxonomy (NCBI): domain Eukaryota; kingdom Metazoa; phylum Arthropoda; class Insecta; order Plecoptera; family Perlodidae; genus Isoperla; species Isoperla grammatica. Next base: position 1,279,750 of record OX246747.1, on the reverse strand, counting down.
AAAGGGAACGACTAATAACGTCTCGTCCAAGGAAATAGAGAACTGCGTAATGAGAGGGATGCAAAGGGAACGACTAATAACGTCTCGTCCAAGGAAATAGAGAACTGCGTAATGAGAGGGATGCAAAGGGAACGACTAATAACGTCTCGTCCAAGGAAATAGAGAACTGCGTAATGAGAGGGATGCAAAGGGAACGACTAATAACGTCTCGTCCAAGGAAATAGAGAACTGCGTAATGAGAGGGATGCAAAGGGAACGACTAATAACGTCTCGTCCAAGGAAATAGAGAACTGCGTAATGAGAGGGATGCAAAGGGAACGACTAATAACGTCTCGTCCAAGGAAATAGAGAACTGCGTAATGAGAGGGATGCAAAGGGAACGACTAATAACGTCTCGTCCAAGGAAATAGAGAACTGCGTAATGAGAGGGATGCAAAGGGAACGACTAATAACGTCTCGTCCAAGGAAATAGAGAACTGCGTAATGAGAGGGATGCAAAGGGAACGACTAATAACGTCTCGTCCAAGGAAATAGAGAACTGCGTAATGAGAGGGATGCAAAGGGAACGACTAATAACGTCTCGTCCAAGGAAATAGAGAACTGCGTAATGAGAGGGATGCAAAGGGAACGACTAATAACGTCTCGTCCAAGGAAATAGAGAACTGCGTAATGAGAGGGATGCAAAAGGGAACGACTAATAACGCCTCGTCCAAGGAAATAGAGAACTGCGTAATGAGAGGGATGCAAAGGGAACGACTAATAACGTCTCGTCCAAGGAAATAGAGAACTGCGTAATGAGAGGGATGCAAAGGGAACGACTAATAACGTCTCGTCCAAGGAAATAGAGAACTGCGTAATGAGAGGGATGCAAAGGGAACGACTAATAACGTCTCGTCCAAGGAAATAGAGAACTGCGTAATGAGAGGGATGCAAAGGGAACGACTAATAACGTCTCGTCCAAGGAAATAGAGAACTGCGTAATGAGAGGGATGCAAAGGGAACGACTAATAACGTCTCGTCCAAGGAAATAGAGAACTGCGTAATGAGAGGGATGCAAAGGGAACGACTAATAACGTCTCGTCCAAGGAAATAGAGAACTGCGTAATGAGAGGGATGCAAAGGGAACGACTAATAACGTCTCGTCCAAGGAAATAGAGAACTGCGTAATGAGAGGGATGCAAAGGGAACGACTAATAACGTCTCGTCCAAGGAAATAGAGAACTGCGTAATGAGAGGGATGCAAAGGGAACCACTAATAACGTCTCGTCCAAGGAAATAGAGAACTGCGTAATGAGAGGGATGCAAAGGGAACGACTAATAACGTCTCGTCCAAGGAAATAGAGAACTGCGTAATGAGAGGGATGCAAAGGGAACGACTAATAACGTCTCGTCCAAGGAAATAGAGAACTGCGTAATGAGAGGGATGCAAAGGGAACGACTAATAACGTCTCGTCCAAGGAAATAGAGAACTGCGTAATGAGAGGGATGCAAAGGGAACGACTAATAACGTCTCGTCCAAGGAAATAGAGAACTGCGTAATGAGAGGGATGCAAAGGGAACGACTAATAACGTCTCGTCCAAGGAAATAGAGAACTGCGTAATGAGAGGGATGCAAAGGGAACGACTAATAACGTCTCGTCCAAGGAAATAGAGAACTGCGTAATGAGAGGGATGCAAAGGGAACGACTAATAACGTCTCGTCCAAGGAAATAGAGAACTGCGTAATGAGAGGGATGCAAAGGGAACGACTAATAACGTATCGTCCAAGGAAATAGAGAACTGAGGCCGGCACAACGCGCTGTCACCTCTTTAAGTAGCGTCGTCCAAGCAACAGGTTTTAGTTTGTTAGTTGCGGCAATGTTGGTCACGGACATAATATTTCATCTTACCTAAACATCTAATACGAGTCTGGGATAATTATTTACAGTACAAGCAATATTTACACACTACTAAAACACTAAGGGGGGGGGGGAGACTAATGTTAGGGTGGAGGCTATGATTAATGTACAGTTATTCTAGAACAAATTTATGGAAATAGTAGTACGTACTAAAAATAACATATTATACAAAACAAGAAAAGATTATGTAAACTATTGCTCATACCCAATTTCTAATAAATTCCATGTAGACCTACTATAGACTAAAAACAAATATGCACGGATAGCACTATAAAATTTAATTAAAAAAGCATTTTGCTAATTATAAACAAACATATAAATACAAAACAACAAATACTACCTACAGTAGCCTAAATATTAGCACTAGACAACATTAAACAAACTCATAATGATTTATTCTAATGTGGTTTTGTGAGGTGCTTCCTTTTCATGGTGCTTTCATAATCAGGATCACTCATGCAAAAGGGAATCCTATCACTATAATCGGAAGGGTGATTATTTTAGAACAAGTTAATTATTACAAATAACCCTACACTGATTATAATAACTAAGCAAGCATCTCCATTAGACCTTTATGGCACTTATAGTTCTGTTTTTCTTTTCTTTTTTTTTATGTCTGTTGATAGCAGTTGAACGGAAAGTCCGATCAACTTGAAATTTGGACCATTCACAAGCCTCGATGTGGATTGGAGGTGTATAGTTTTGAGGCAAAATTATTCGAAAAGTTAAAAAGTTACACCATAGTTACTGCAAAACATTCTTCTGAAACAAAATGGCGGCAAAAGGTGAGATAGCCATATTTTTCTAAAGCTTTTTCCGGTCACGAATATGTTCATTTTATGGCGATCTGATAAATATTGACAAAGTTACACAAAAGTTACTCGAAAATATTTTTCTGAAACACAGTAACGGCAAAATGTGAGGTGGCTATCTTATAGTAAATTTTCGTCCGGTCACGAATATACTAATTTAAACGATTGGATACGTATTAGAGGCAGAAATTACATTTCTATTGCTATGAATAACTGTTAGTAACGGTGGCGGACCGCGGCGAAAACACTAGTCAGAATGACAACGAAAATTCTTAGCAAAGCACATTGCACTGCATTCAACAATGCCGGGAAGTATAATAGCCATGGAAATTAGACAAATTTTTGCAATGCGCATTCTTGAATTGTTGTTTATTGTTGTTTTTATTAGCTTTGAGATCTTTTGGCCAGAAAGTTCGTAGATATGGACGCGCTTCCGCTTATCAACGCTTCAAACAGAGCGTTTTCCTAGTAGCAATTCATACAACCTTTGGTTCTTACAAAACCAAAACATTGCAGTTTATTCACTTTTTAACATTCTTCTGGATGTATGATTATTGATTAATAGTCTTTGCTGTTGTTGAACGGGTGATCGTGAACCTAATATAAAAACCGTGCACTAATGTCACAAGGAAAGTGATTAATGTTATCGATATGGTTTACGGAAGCTGTGGAAACACTTGAATACTGTTATTAGTTTATTAAAACCCTAATTACAAAATAATCACTCTGCTGATCATAACGAATATAGCATCCAAATTGATATCGTTATTAATGTTCTTCAATGTGGTGTAGCACTATTATTTAGGTATGGCTAAAACGCTGTAATTACGTGCGGATCTTACTGAAACTATTTGTTCACTCTCGGGCAGTAGTCTCTACAATAGAACCACATTAAATCAAGGTTTTTTTAGTTATATTTTGAGAACGATACGCAATATCGAACATTTCCAAGATGTGGTTTTATAAGAACTAAAAACAGGATTACAAAACCTTCAATCTTTTGGGAAAATTGAGTAAATAATTGTAAATAATTTTAAGACATGTAGTGACCGTGATTTTATTCCTACAACTGGAAAAGATCATAATGGATTTTTTCCCCCTACATAAAGATTTAACTCCAATATTTATTTAATACTTGTTTCACATTTTGAAATTGGATCCACAAAATGAAATTTAAATATTAATTAAATTCAACCGTTTGGGAGAAATTGGTTAATTGAAATCAAAAATTTTGTAATCCAGTCTTTCGTACTTTCTAAGCCACATTGTAGACTTTAATCGCATTCTCACGACACAACTAAAAAAAACACGTAAGTATTGCAAGGTTTTCGTATTAAAACCAATCATACACGTTTAAAACCAGGCCTCGTAACAAAGGTGCAACCTATTGGGGCTCAACTTTAACGTGTATAAATGTGTATACTGTAAATACATTTGTAGCCTACACATTTTCGTGCACGGTTAAACTCTCCCCATGACAAAATGACGGCGGTGAGTTGGACACAAAAGATGGAGGGTATAATTAACAATGAATATAGAAAATTATAAAAAAAAAAAAATTGATGTTACATTAAATCATTCACCCTTGTTATTTTCGTTGAACTTTATAAAAATCATTTTGTGAATTGGAGGGGTGTTACTAGAGGTTACCTGGGGGAGGCAGCCTGGGCTATCAGCAGCTGTGGCAGTAGATCGCCTCCTACAAGGCCTAGAGGTTACCTGGGGGCGGCAGCCTGAGCCAGGCCGCGGTGTCTGTTGCCGGCCCCCTGGGCTATCAGCAGCTGTGGCAGTAGATCGCCTCCTACAAGGCCTAGAGGTTACCTGGGGGCGGCAGCCTGAGCCAGGCCGCGGTGTCTGTTGCCGGCCCCCTGGGCTATCAGCAGCTGTGGCAGTAGATCGCCTCCTACAAGGCCTAGAGGTTACCTGGGGGCGGCAGCCTGAGCCAGGCCGCGGTGTCTGTTGCCGGCCCCCTGGGCTATCAGCAGCTGTGGCAGTAGATCGCCTCCTACAAGGCCTAGAGGTTACCTGGGGGCGGCAGCCTGAGCCAGGCCGCGGTGTCTGTTGCCGGCCCCCTGGGCTATCAGCAGCTGTGGCAGTAGATCGCCTCCTACAAGGCCTAGAGGTTACCTGGGGGCGGCAGCCTGAGCCAGGCCGCGGTGTCTGTTGCCGGCCCCCTGGGCTATCAGCAGCTGTGGCAGTAGATCGCCTCCTACAAGGCCTAGAGGTTACCTGGGGGCGGCAGCCTGAGCCAGGCCGCGGTGTCTGTTGCCGGCCCCCTGGGCTATCAGCAGCTGTGGCAGTAGATCGCCTCCTACAAGGCCTAGAGGTTACCTGGGGGCGGCAGCCTGAGCCAGGCCGCGGTGTCTGTTGCCGGCCCCCTGGGCTATCAGCAGCTGTGGCAGTAGATCGCCTCCTACAAGGCCTAGAGGTTACCTGGGGGCGGCAGCCTGAGCCAGGCCGCGGTGTCTGTTGCCGGCCCCCTGGGCTATCAGCAGCTGTGGCAGTAGATCGCCTCCTACAAGGCCTAGAGGTTACCTGGGGGCGGCAGCCTGAGCCAGGCCGCGGTGTCTGTTGCCGGCCCCCTGGGCTATCAGCAGCTGTGGCAGTAGATCGCCTCCTACAAGGCCTAGAGGTTACCTGGGGGCGGCAGCCTGAGCCAGGCCGCGGTGTCTGTTGCCGGCCCCCTGGGCTATCAGCAGCTGTGGCAGTAGATCGCCTCCTACAAGGCCTAGAGGTTACCTGGGGGCGGCAGCCTGAGCCAGGCCGCGGTGTCTGTTGCCGGCCCCCTGGGCTATCAGCAGCTGTGGCAGTAGATCGCCTCCTACAAGGCCTAGAGGTTACCTGGGGGCGGCAGCCTGAGCCAGGCCGCGGTGTCTGTTGCCGGCCCCCTGGGCTATCAGCAGCTGTGGCAGTAGATCGCCTCCTACAAGGCCTAGAGGTTACCTGGGGGCGGCAGCCTGAGCCAGGCCGCGGTGTCTGTTGCCGGCCCCCTGGGCTATCAGCAGCTGTGGCAGTAGATCGCCTCCTACAAGGCCTAGAGGTTACCTGGGGGCGGCAGCCTGAGCCAGGCCGCGGTGTCTGTTGCCGGCCCCCTGGGCTATCAGCAGCTGTGGCAGTAGATCGCCTCCTACAAGGCCTAGAGGTTACCTGGGGGCGGCAGCCTGAGCCAGGCCGCGGTGTCTGTTGCCGGCCCCCTGGGCTATCAGCAGCTGTGGCAGTAGATCGCCTCCTACAAGGCCTAGAGGTTACCTGGGGGCGGCAGTCTGCCGGCGGTGGGATCCTGAGCCAGGCCGCGGTGTCTGTTGCCGGCCCCCTGGGCTATCAGCAGCTGTGGCAGTAGATCGCCTCCTACAAGGCCTAGAGGTTACCTGGGGGCGGCAGTCTGCCGGCGGTGGGATCCTGAGCCAGGCCGCGGTGTCTGTTGCCGGCCCCCTGGGCTATCAGCAGCTGTGGCAGTAGATCGCCTCCGAGCGCCAACGTTGCAGCGTCTAGCCCGGGGTCGCCCGTAGCCAGGTTGGGGTTGGTGTAGTCGCGACTCTTGTCGTTGTTGTACTTGACGTTCAGGCTTGACAGCTTGGAGTACTCGATGCGCAGCGTACAGCACGAGTTGTAGATGTTCTGGCCGTCCAGCGACTACAAGCAACGGCCAACTTGTACACTCACATTTACACTTGATACAAATTACAAACACTCATATTTTTATTTTAAAAAAATCTATGATATTCCTACTATCCTTGATTACTTGTCCCACGGCTTTGCAATTACTCCTCAATTCCAGGTGTTTAAATACTATTATATTAGGTACTAGGAAACGCTCTGTGTGATAAGGTGCATTCACAATCTTAGTACTATGGTTTAATGATTAAGACTAAGACAAACCTTAGTCACAGCTTGGTCACAGCCAATCAGAGCGCAGTATTCTCCCTCCCAGCCAATGGAAGAAGCCTGTGGCTTAGTCTTAATCATTAAACCATAGTACAAGTAAAGATTGTGAATGCACCTTAAGCGAGCGAGTCAATGTTCGCGAACTTTCTGGCGAAAAGTTCTCAAAGCTCTCGTCATTATTGAATGTAAGAGACAATGATAAAAGTGTTGCAAATGGCCTTGTTACTCCAGCGCCATTATACAGAAAACACTAATATTATCATCAGTATAAGAATGTTCATTTATTTTGTTTAAGGCGGGTTTCAGACAGAAATACTATGGACCAAGAATTATGCCTTGGGAAAACTTAAAAACAAATCTCCGCCCCCCATATCTTGCAAAGAAAGACTTGACGACTTTGAATGATTGTTTATTATAAGCTCACATGAAGAAGACACTGGGGCCTGGCATGACATTACACAACAAAGATGGCAGTCTTCGAGTGCTATGACAAGTGCGCGTAACGCACTCTTTCCGTAATAATCAGTCCTATGGAGTTGGCGTGTAAAACAAAAACGGTTCCTTGTTGTCCCGAAGTTGACAGCTGTTATTATATTTGCTGAAAATGGATGAAGATATGGATGATATTGCCCTAATCCCTCATTATCCGAATTCGTTTTCAAATAGTATGGACTGCAGCAGACGAAAACAGCAAACGTTGTGAACTTTGATTTGAAATCAGGTTCGTTTGATTTACCGTCACTTTTTATTATTATTATTATTATTATTATTATTATTATTATTATTTATTCTTTATTGTCAACAGGTCACAGGACCCACAAGTGCAATATAATAGTGATACATCTAGTACAGAGTTGAGTTAAAATATAAATATAACACCTACACACATAATGCTAAAGTAAAAACTACAAAACATTTAAAAGTGTTATTGACAGTTTTAAACTTTTTAAGAGGATAAATGTGAATTAATTAGAAAAAGTATAAGGAAAAGAAAAACGAAGAAAAAAAAAAGAAGAAAAAAGCTATAAAATGAATGATTTTGCCGTTTTGGCTTAACATACACAGTTAACACATTAGAGATTCATTAATAGCTGATTTGAATGTAAGCAGTTTCATATGGTGAATATCAATTCCAGTGTTTTTTGAGAGTAATGTATTGTATGTTGATTGAATTCTATTGATGGGGGCAAATTTGAAGAGATTTATACGGGAGTGTGGAACATAGAATGCTTGGTGATTACGCGTGGATCTATTGGGGATGTGGAAATTTACACTTTCAAGCAAGTCCGAGTCGATGATGCCATGAATGAGTTTGTGGAGGAACAATACGTCTGTTGATGTACGACGATTTTCTAAAGTGGCTATCCGAAAAGTTTTGCATAGAGTTGAATATAGTGAACGGTGATAGTTAATGTTATTTTTGAAACAGAGAAATCGCAAGAACTTTTGTTGTGTGCGCTCAACTTGACGTATTTTTGTCACGTGATGGGGATTCCACACGACACTAGCGTAATCCACGTGGGGACGAATCAACGTCAGATATAGCTTCCGTGTAGTTCTAGGCGAGAAGTGTTTTGTGCAGTTACGTTTAAGAAACCCGAGGAGTTTCAGTGCTTTGGGCGTGACAGTACAAAGGTGCTCATTGAATGTCAGGTCGCTGGACAACTGAACGCCTAAGTCTCTTATTGAGGTGACTCGCGCAAGCACTGTTCCTTCGAGTTCGTAACGATGCTGGATGATATTTTTCCTCTTGTTTGTAAAGGTGATGATGTTGCATTTATCCAGATTGAGGTGAAGGGACCATGTTTTGCACCACATTACGAAGTTTTTAAGCTCGGATTGTAAAACAATGCAGTCACTAGCGTTGATTATAGGTTTATATATTTTTAGATCGTCCGCGTAGAGAAGGCACTTGCTCGATGTAAAACACGACGGAATGTCATTGACGAAGAGAGTGAACATCAGGGGTCCCAGGATCGACCCCTGGGGCACCCCGGAGGTCACCGGCTCAGAGCTGGAATGAGCATCGTCAATGACCACACATTGTGTACGCCCACTGAGGTAGTTTGACAGAAGCGAGAAGAGTTGTCCTTGGATACCGTATCCCTTCAGTTTGTGGAGAAGTAAGGCGTGGTCGACACTGTCAAAAGCCTTGCTAAAGTCAGTGTAAGCCGCATCCACTTGGCTTTTGTTGTTTAATTCATGAGCGATATCACTAGTGAATTTAACAAGGTTTGTGACAGTAGAGCGTTGTTTTATAAATCCGTGTTGTTCAGCGGCGATGTATTTGTTAACATGACTATACAGTTTGTTATGGATTATTTTTTCGAATATTTTCGAGAAGGTTGAAAGCAGTGAAATGGGTCTGTAATTTGTGGCGATGTGTTTACTTCCTTTTTTGTGTATTGGGGTAACTACGGCGTGTTTCCATCTGGTCGGGAAGACACCATTGTTGAGAGACGCGTTGTAAATGTTCGCAAGTGGTTTTGAAAGGGGTCGTCTGCAGTATTGTATTATGTTGAGTGGAATGTTGTCCGGTCCGGGTGATTTGCCAGCTTTTAGTGTCTTCAGGCAGTCTTCAACCTCACGACGGGTTGTTTTGAAGTAGCACATGTTTGTGGATGAGCGGGGTGAAAATGGCGGTAAGGGGCGAGGCTTTGACCTTGCTGGCTGGAATGTCGTTTTAAAGAACTGAGAAAACAGTTGACTGCAGGTTGCCGCGTCGCATGCCTTGTTGCCATTGTATGTTATATCAATAGGAATACGCCTCGTTCTTGTCTTGTGTCGCACAAAGGACCAGAGTTTTGAAGGATGTTCGTTCACTGATGAGTCGATTTTTATCAAATATTCCCTGTGTTTGATAGACTTCAATTTTTTAAAGTCAGCGCGCTTTAATTGGTATTCAATTTGTGTATCAGTGCTTCCCGTACGTTTCCACTGTCTGTATGCCCGGTTTTTGCTCTTGAGAGCACACACTACGTCGTTATCGTACCATGGTGGATACTTTGTGGGGTTGACTTTAATTTTAGGGATGGTTTTGTCAATAACTTGCGCTAGAGTTTTATAAAATGCATCACACATCTCGTCTGGTGAGCTTGAGTCGTCGAAATTACCCCAATCGGCAGCGTCTAAGTTGAAGTTAAGGAGATTGAGATCGGCCTTCTTCCAGTTGTATCTTGAACGATATGTGGGTTTGTAATTTTTGTTAATTGTAGGAAATTTTATCTCACTAGTGAGTGCTAGGTGGTCCGAGGGTACAGCTTGTTCTGCTAGTTTTGTGTCTATTGTTAAGTCAGGGTTGTTTACGAAAATTAGATCAAGGAAATTGTTGTTGCAGGTGGGAAAAGGGTTCACTTGACACAGGCCAAATTCGTTAATAATTTCATACATAGCCATCACTACCTGAGAGTTTCTGTCGGCTGACGGCTGGAGGTCGTTGCTGTTTGCAGACTGGGGTGCGGTCCATGTCACTTGAGACAAGTTGAAATCACCACACAGTAAAACACTGTCCTGGGGTCGAAGCGAGGACTGAACACGGGTCAGTGAGATGTGAAGTTCCTCCAAAGTATCGAGTGACGTAGGTGGGGGCAAGTACACACATCCAATAAAAATACTGCTACCATTGGTGACTTTGGCTTCAACCCAGATGATTTCACAATCTTCTGCCTCGAGATCGACACGTCGTTTCGATGGAATATTTGAGTTGACTGCTGTGAGCACACCGCCGCCGCGTTTAATTTTAGTTTTGTCTGTCTGCTTACGGTCTTTTCGATGTACAGTGAACTGGGAGTTGTCAAGAACCTCGCTCTCAAAGATTTTGTGGTTCAGCCATGTTTCCGTGATGCATATGAAATCGAATTCGCTGTGGTCAGAGAAGTATATGTTCAGGTCGTTGAGCTTACTTCCTGATATGCTACGAGTGTTCTGGAGGTATAGTGTTGCAGTAATATTATTAGTGTTATGTTGGCCGTTCGCTGTAGGTCCCGGGTTCACTTCGATGTCCCCTGCGATGAGGAACACACACAAGAGTTGTATAGCGAGCGAGGGTAGGCCTCGCTTAGTCCGAACGCGGTCACTCGAGGGGGTCGCCTGGTTCGTTTGCGAAAGCGGAGAAGTACCAGTCGCCCCTTGTGCGGAAAAACGATAAAGTCGTTCTGAGTAGTAAACCATCGTTGAGCTGGAGTGCGAACTTGGGTATAAGGTACTTGTCACTGACACTACGCGAATATACATTAAACACACTATAACGGCAACGAGAACCGATACAAAAACGAAGTTATTTAAGGAGCGAATAATACGCGTGGCCGGCCCGGACGCCATCTTGGACATTTACCCCATGAAATAACATGGAGTTAGTGCAAAATGTACAGAAGGTGTAGCCAAATCGAACAATCTTATTGTTTACAACGGTACCGGAAGCCGTGACCGGAAGCTGTCAAAACAAACTCTGCGTAAAAGTGAAAACCTAAACAACATTAAAACTTAACTTGACTCGGATCGTAGGATTTTCATTGGCTGAACTACTGTGACGTTTCACGCAGCGATTGGTTGTTCTTGTTACTAACGCTTAACAATAGTGAATAACAATAATAAACTTTCTTAATCACTCGGCCTTAAACACTTATCACTGACTAGTATAGTGTGTGAACGCTTCAACGTAAATCGTATACTTCAAGTTTCTAAAACCTTAATCGTTAGTTGTGTGAACCCAACTTTAAAAAACAACAACCAAAACAAAAATGTGGAAAGATTACAATTTATATAGTCATCTTCTTCTTCTTCTTCTTGTTCTTGATTTTATTTGATATAGTTATAAGTATTTTGTTTTGTTTTTGTTGTTATTGTTATTTACGATTTCATTATTATTAATAGTTTGCATAGCTTAGTTTAATTTAAGGTCCTCCTTTGTAAATCAGTTTTTATAACTGAATAGGATAGACATTAAATAAATAAATAAATAAATAAATAAATAAATAAATAAATAAATAAATAAATAAATAAATAAATAAATAAATAAATAAATAAATAAATAAATAAATAAATAAATAAATAAATAAATAAATAAATAAATAAATAAATAAATAAATACACGAAGGTAAGCTGTTGGATCCTTTACTCACATTATATACCATTCCAGCCGATTGGCACACACACATGGAAATACTTGATATTACGTCCGTATAACAATGTTAACGCCGGTTTTGACTGAGATTGTATGATTGTGATACATTCAATAAAATAATAATAATAATAATAATAATAATAATAATAATAATAATAATAATAATAATAATAATAATAATAATAAAAATAATATCTTCATAGGCATAACCAAGTTGCAAACATTATACATAAAAAATTAGCCATAAAGTATAAACTTATAAACACAACCACTGCATATTACAAATACAAGCCTGAAAAGGTATTAGATAGTAAAGACTACAATTAATTATATTACGACCGGGCAGTTATAACAGACCAAACCATACATCACAATAAACCGGATATTATATTTATTGACAAGAAAAAACAATTTTAATTGATGTTGCCGTCCCTTTATGCCACAATGTAGAGACAACTTGGCGGGAAAAGATAAACAGATATAAGGAGTTATCTATTGAAATAAAAAGGTTGTGGAAGCAGAATAATGTAACTGTTATACCGTTAATTATATCAGCAAATGGCATTGTTTCGCGTAAACTCCATGACAGATTTAAACTTATTGGTCTCCAACCAAACATATACATCGAGATGCAAAAAGCAATAATTTTGAACACGTGTAGGATAGTGCGAAAATTTTTGAACCAAGAAGAATGAAGACTTCAAGAAGTTATCCATCCCGATGGTAGTTTTCGTGGTTTCCACCGTACAAAGAGCGAATGCTGGGATGAGTACAAATCGGCCACGACCGTACGTAGCATCCACAGTTTGGTTTGGAAAAAATAATATGGACAATGATATATTTAATTAGTTCTAAGTAGATTTTAATAAGGTAAACACATGGAAATACTTGATATTTATGTCCGTACAACATGTTTATGCCGGTTTTGACCGAGTTTGTATGTATTGCAACAATAAAATAATAATAATAATAATAATAATAATAATAATATAATAATGTTAATAATAATAATAACAACTATCAGCATGTTGAGTACTGCACTAGAAACCCTTTCACCCCTCCTCCCGTAAACCATCCCCATAAATTCCCATGCCCACCCCCCTCCCGCCCCTCACACAAAAAAAAAGGGAAACAAAAAAAAACGGTGCTGTAGAGTAAATTGAATTTAAGGTTATTGCCATCTTTATGACTTCTCTCGCATTTTTATATACGCATAACATTTGCTAGTTGCACGAGAGAGAGAGAGAGAGAACTCGTAAAGATTTACAATCACCTATAATGGACGAGTGGTGATTTACCCGCCCCCTGACGTCACGAAGGAACGTGGCGCCCATAGTTGGGACAAATCCGTGAACTGTTACGCTTTCACGCGCTTAATGTACGACACTTATCTCGTTCTAGCTGCTATAATATTCACTTTTCAGGTAAAACCTATTAGAAAGCGTAGTTAGTTTACATCCCAGTGGTCAATATAAAGGTTAGTTCAAAATTATAGACCCAATAGTTAACTTGTTATAACAATACGCGCATCAAAAGGATAAAATGAGCAACGCGTGATTTGTTTTTTCAACTTCAATTGGCGAAAAACTAATGATCGGATTTTGACGAGAGTTTCTTTAGCATGTGTTCCAATAATGTGAGACAATAAACAAATAAACTTTCTAGATAGAAATTGCTCAGAACGAAAATTCATAGCATGCAATAATATGGAGGGTGTAGCGGTTGGGCCTCAAAAGTAGCGGTTTTGACCGAAAAACTAAGCACCTTGCATATTAGTGCATGCTATGAATTTTCGTTCTGGGCATTTTCTATCTAGAAAGGTTATTTGCTTATTGTCTCACATTATTGGTACGTATTCTTAAGAAACTCTCGTCAAAATCCGATCATTAGTTTTTCGCCAATTGAAGTTGAAAAAACAAAACACACCTTGCTCATTTTATCCTCTTCAGTACGTGAATTGTTATAACAAGTTAACTACTTCGTCTATAATTTTGAAATAACCATTATATTGACCACTGGTATGTGAACTAATTATGTTTTCCAGGTTATATCTTAAAAGTGAATATTATACCAGCTAGAACAAGATAAGTGTGGATGTGTTTTGCGTGGATCCGTCCGGACAGTAGGGACTTTTCCCAACTGCTAGTCACGTGACACAGTACTCGGCGCAAGCTCCGCCTATCACCACTCGTCAATTCAATGTAAATAACAATGTAAAGGTTCTTGCATTAGTCTGGTTGGTCGACTATCTGGCTATTCTTGCAGACACACGAACATACAAGTCCCAACGAAACTTAGGTCCTTAGCTACCACCCATTACATGCACGCTGTCTCAATGTAGCTAGTCTCATACTGACCTCAGGTCCTTAGCTACCACCCATTACATGCACGCTGTCTCAATGTAGCTAGTCCCATACTGACCTCAGGTCCTTAGCTACCACCCATTACATGCACGCTGTC